>JARFNW010189461.1:0-16555 GCA_031763155.1 Dirona albolineata
AGAGAGAGAGAGAGAGAGAGAGAGAGAGAGAGAGAGAGAGAGAGAGAGAGAGAGAGAGAGAGAGGGAGAGAGAGAGAAAGAGGGAAAGAGAGATTTATTTAACATTTCTGTAAGATCATACCAATTGCATCACGATCACCTCCCGATAAAGTCCGTTTATTGCGTCATGCATGTCCTGTGTGGGCGCATGCCCGGGCGGAATCTGTATAATGTAACAAATCTCCAGCACCCAGGATTCGAACCCATGCAACAGTGTTGTAATCACGACTAAAGACGCTCCTTGTGTTGAATCGTGACTGATCGATTGTCAATCCCTCAATCCCTCAATCCCCCTAAAACCACAATACTGACTATCCCATGTCTTAGACCTGAGACCACTTGGAAGACAACATGATAACAGGCAGGGTGCGTGACACCCCCCCCCCCCGCTTCACCCCTCCCACGGGCTCTCTGAGGTCTCTGTTATGTATTGCCAAGGTTTATCAAAAATGTATGACCAGAGCCCAGAAGGAACGAAAGTTTTATATTAACAAACAAACATAATATGTGAAGACAGACATTAAGTGAAAACGGAATGTTTTTAAAACCCCAAGCACGACAGCGTTTGCAAGTAGTTAAGCAATGCGTGAAAGAGACCTCTATTGCCGTAAAAATCTATCGTCATAAAAATAAGTTTATTCGAATCTTAGAAATTTAAATATAATGTTGCGTCATGCTTTCAGACTAGATAGTCAGCTCAAAAGTTCAGCAAGTTTGTTTGTTTGTTATCTGTTCCCTTTAGTACCGTAATTAAACAGTATAGTAACCAGCTCTGTGTCTAGCCGAGGAAAGTGTACCAAGGTAGAAGGCATCGATGCACAGACCAGGGTAAAAACTATCCAGGTTAAGTGCAAGTCTGTGCCCAGCCAGTACACATGACCCGATCCAGAGCTGGAAAATCTATGGATCAAGATTGTTAAGGCAAGCGGGGGATCAGCCCACTTTACCAATATACCTTGCTTGGTGCTAGAAGCAATACACTGTTCTCTATCACTCATATCTGGACCAGACAACATGGTATTGGAGCCTAAGGTATTCGCCCAACAGCTATAGAAACTGTGTGGAAAATTTACCAAAGAGGACAAAAAAGAAAATAGGATGAAATAATTATATTTTAGTATATATATATTTTTTTTTACCAAAGAGGTAAAGTTCAGCAAATACAATAGTGATAATGACCTGCCGGAGCTATGTTGGCTTGAGTGAAAATATAGAGAATACTAATTAGCTTCAGTGATTGGCAGCACAAAACAGTATCTGTATCTGTATCTGTATGAATACTGGAGTAGACTCTTTGGCGAGTATAATGACTCCAGGGTGGCGGCATCTTAGAAAAATCGGAGCATCGATATTGCAGTCAGCTGGCGCAGACAGATCTCACACACCTTGGTGCAATGCAGGACACGCTTATTCCCACCGAATAAATTTTGTCCATCATGCAGAGATCACAACAAACACGTCCTCCATCTTATTGAACGGAAGCACCAACTTTCAATATATTGTTGCAATATATATAAAAATAAAACAAAACAAAATCCACTGACAATTACATCGTCTGTATATATCTCAATGAACTCAATGAATTATTTCTTATTGCCCAAGTTTGTATATTTCTTATTGGTGTATTTTTGCAGTACGATGCAATGCGTTGCATATTATATGATATGGCCAGAGGCGGTACTGTCTCTGATATAATAATAATAATAATAATAATAATAATAATATTAATAATAATAATAATAATAATAATATACATTTATATAGCGCCACATCTCGACAATATCAAGCTCTGGACGCTTTACATGGCAAAAATATAATTTATACATTAACGTGATTTTAATGGAAAGTAGTAGGTCTTAAGACGGGTTTTAAACATTTCCAAGGATATGAAAATATATGAAGAGGGAGCGGGCACTGATGGTCTAGTGGACATACCGATAGTGGGATAATGTCACAGTGCCAGTGAGAGACAAGAACAGAAAATAGAAAAAAAGATTTTCGCAGAACGGGGGAATCGAACCCATGCCGGCACGACACCACCGCCTCGCCGTGAATAGAAAACCAGTTCGATTCCCCCGGTCGACGAAAATCGTTGTTCTATTTTCTGTTCTTGTCTCTTACTGGCACTGTAACATTTACTAACATCCTGTCTCTGATACTGATACGGCTATGGCAAGGATCTTCGCCTCACACAAGCAGCCAGCCAATATAAGATGGATGACGAATCGTGGATATGTTCGATCACCTGTGGCCCGCAATGTGGACCATAATTTTATCTGTTTCAATTTCGTAAATTAGTTTACGGAGGATAACATAATATATACATAGTAGGTAACCGTAATCATCGTAATGGCAATGTGGTATTCAAAACTACATTGGAAACTTTGCAAAAAGGTCAGGGTCAAGGTTTATTAGTATTAGACCCTTCTAGACCTTGCGTCTGAAGAGTTTCACAGTCACAACCTTACATGTTTATAATCCTTTCTCCATCACTGTCCTTTCTTGTTGAAGTTTTTACTCTTTGCTGTCATTCAAACACGTCCTGAATATTTTTGTTTTCCGCACTCCAACTACACAGAAATGATGTCCTGGTTGTTCTGCTCCATGCAAAAGATCCTCCGTGATATTTATCGAGCAAGGGTTCACTAATCTTGATAGTTAGTAAGAATAATAATAAATAAATACCTCTCTCTGCCAGGCCTCTGCTGACTGATTCTGCCTCTAGCTTGCTCACCTTGCTGAGGCCGTGGCTGTTCTGATACTGTTTCAGAGTTGGGTTGTGAGAGTGAGATTGGAATCTCAGTCTCTGATTGTGACTGGGGGTTTTCACAAGGTAATGTACGAGGCAGCAGTGGTCTAGTAGTATAGTAGTGGGCTGTGTACATTATCATTAGTAGTATTATTATAATATTAGCTAGAGTGGCTAGAGCTGTATTATTGCTTTTCTATATCATCATATATGACTACTACTACTACTACTACTACTACTACTACTACTACTACTACTACTACTACTACTACTACTATTCTATGACCATAAAAAGCCATAAATACAACTATTCTACTAGTACTATAGAGGTTAGTCTACATTTCTTGAGCTATAATAATAGTTAAGTCATTTTGGTCATATTTATTAATATTAGACTCTAGAATTAAAACATGGATCAAAAAGTTAGCAAAAATAAGATTTGACAACTAGACCCTACTCCTTCCACCACTACTACCACTACTACTACTACTACTGCTAGACTAGATAGTCTACTAGATTTAGATAGTCCACAAGCAAGAAAAACGATTTTTATGATGAAACTATGATGAGGTGCAATGATAAAATGCCTTTTAGCTGAAAACATGGTTTCGAGAAAAGCGCAATTTAGTTTGACGCTTTACTAAAACAACATATCAGAATAATTCAAAGTTTTTTTTGATATAAATCAGATAAATGTATATTTATTGACACAGTGGGATGATCCTCTGCTTGCCTTAAAATCTTGATCCATAGATTTTTCAGCTCTGTATCAGGCCATGTGTACTAGTGGGGTGGGGCACAGACTTGCACTTAGCCTGGACACTTTTTAGCTGGGTCTGTGCATGTCCTCGGCCAGACACAGAGCTGGTCCCTACACTGTTTGATTATGGTGCTATAGGGAACAGATAAGAAACAAACTGATGTGACAAGGAGATGCTCAGAGTGCCTTCAGCAGTTTATAGGACTCTCCTCTGCATCCTTCTCCATGCTCAAAGAGTTAGCTGAATGAGATCGACTGAAAACAACCACATTTTGATGAATCTAACTTTCAAGAATGAGAATGTTGGTTGGTCCCAATTCCAAATTGTCCACCTGATGTGTGTTAGAAAATAACTCAAGTCTCACTCTCTCCCCGCTCCCATTCAAATCGTTTCCATCACAACCAGTCCAGTCACTACTTTATGTTTTTCTGAAATTGTTAATCTTCCAAATTTATCTTTTTTCTTTTACTGTGATTTTTGATTGTCGAGTTTTCTTAAATAAGTTTCATCCATTTTTCTTTCCCATTGATTCTTTTGCTGTTGTACAAAAATTTAACATGTTTTTCTCAATTTCCCACCTCTATTTAAAAATCCCAGATTCATTCTCAGATTTGTCACCAAAACATGATCTAACATGGAGTGTGAGGAAGACCCAAACACCATCCTCTCGTTACCTTTACCTCACACTCTTCTCCAATCTGATAACGGAACATCTACTTCAACCCAATCCGCAGAAAAATCCCAACAATGGCTGGAAGGATCGCCTTCAGAAGGCACATCCTCAGCCATGAGTGGACATTTTTCAATGATCTCACCGTCGCTCACGTACAATTCAACACAAGGGAGTTCAAATCAACTGACAACAAACTCCTCCAAATACTATGGCAGTACTAACAGCGCCGGTGCTTTTGGTCCAAGCAACCACAATTTCCCGTCATTGATTTCTTACAGTGTACCCGAGCACCGGATACTTTCCGCCAATTTTTCAGGAACCCGGTCATCAATGTGCCACTCGAGCAGCTCAGCAAGCAATGGCTTTGAATTCAACACAGCGTCTGTAAACCACAGCAATAATAATGAAATGACAGAATATTACCAACCTTCCTCGTACCGGAACAGTGTGAACTTGTACAGCAATCGTGGATCAATAGAATCCAGTAGTGATAATTTTGTGCACAGTAACAATCGTCACTTTGAGGAGGCGCAATCAGGAAACTCTTCCATTCTTAGTCATACAACTTATGAGCATGGCAGTACAGAGATAGACGAGTCGGTTGAAATATCAAAACCAATCAACAGACACCATCTTCAGACCCATCAACATACTGCAGATATCATGGAATTTTCAGAGGTTTGATCTTACATTCATTTATTAGGTTTTTTTACATTGCTTTTTTTCTGACAGTAAGTAACAGTGATTATAATTCATTAAGACTATCACTCAATCAATATACATGAACATAAAAAAAAGCTGCTTATCGTATATATATATATATATATAATATATAGCATACACAAGTTAGTATATATATATATATATAAGGATGTCATCAAATCGATTTTATTTCTAAGTTTTGCTATTTTAGAATGTAAATTTAAATGCCATTGCCAACCAAAAGATCGAAATCTGAATCATGGTAAGGATGCATGCACAGCTCAATACAGAATGACAAGTCTTTGAATTTGAGATTGAAGACATGCAGTGTACTAAGCAGGTTGTGTATCCCTCCACACTTGCACCTCAATTAAAAAAAAATATTGCAGCATTGTACTTGAGCATGGCTCTGTTACAAGTATTCTGGCAAAACAATATATTCCACTGTTGCTTCAATGTTATGAAGATTGAACTGGCACATTTTGTATGATAATTATGTAGCTTTTAAAACGTTTTAGTTTTAGACATGATACCAGTGCAGTCAAACCTCTTTGCACTGCCTCTGCCTTGGAGTAAAAAAGATTATATTCCCATTAATGGCTTGCTTTTTTGTTGTTGCTATTGTCAGACTGTTTGCAGAATTATTTGGTCTACACAAGCGATACACATACTAATAAGAATAATACTGATTTTTATTGCCAGTCTTGTTTAATGAGCCAGCAGATACGACATGGCAAGGTACTGCCATTATAAAGTGAGAATTCTTTGTGACTCACTTTATTCTATTTCTACCATATAAGCCACTTTAATTTCAATACATGCATTTAGATATAATATTGTGTTTTTTTCAACGATGTGGTGCTTTTTGTTCTACTTTTTGGCAGTCGTTTTTTGATTCAAGATCCAAGCATTTGGAATACTCCAAAGACCAAAGCGACATCTACAATGTGTCCCCTGCCAAGACCAATGCTACCTTCAGTCACGAGGTGACGACTCCCATGGACAAGCGACAGTTAGAAATGAACAGTATCGTCCCAGAGCTAGACTTCTCACTTGGTGCTAGAGATTTTGGTCCTGTCGGCAGCAATAGCAGGTCGGATTATGCCCCTATCACCAGACCAGCTGATTTAGACTACAGGTAATGTGATGATGTAAAAGGAAAGAGCAGCAATAGATTTACATCCCCAGCTCCAATCCCCTCAACTTTTACAGGCGTTTTGTATTGTAAAAATGGGTTGAATCAATTTAAGTTGAGCATGATTATTATAAAGTGCTTATCAAACAAGATATTTTAAAAATATCGAGCAATTGTCATCATTTGAAAGAGCTTTAATAACTTAATATTTCATAAAAAAAAACAAAAAACAAATATGATAAAATGGTTGACTTGAGATAGCTGTGGAGGGTGGTGCTATAAGATTTGAGAAAATTCCTTTCAAAGATGAAGAATTAACTTTGCAAGGTAGAAATTTTACAAAACTATATCCTTACAGCGTAGATGACTAATAGATTTTTATAATTTGAAAAATAATTCTGAAACTCACCAAAAAAAAAGACTTTCATGTGTCATTTTCCCTCTGTCTTGAAATTGAGTCATGTGACGCCAAGAACAAACATGGTCTAACTTACGTTATACATTTATCACTCCTCCAGATTCGATCAAGACCAGGCCAGTGAATATCTGAGCCAAGACTTAACTGCACAAAAGTACTCTGTCCCATCCTCACAGGGCTTTGATGCAGCCATCAATGCAAGAAAAATGCCCACAGCACATTCAGAATTCACCGTCCGCCAAAATATTGATCAAAATTCGTACTCTGGGCCAAAGAAAGCAATAAATGAACATTCAGAGATGGTATTTGTGCATAAGGAGCAAGTGGCTGGATCGCGGTCCTCAGAACGTCACAAATTTTCTCAAGACGGTAAAAAGACGCAAGAGACTTTTCTCAAAGAGGGCAATAATGACCAACTGTCCAATCAAAATGCTGGAAAAGCAGAGGAAAGCTGGAGTGGACGATCGCGTGCCCACAGGAAGATGGTCCGCTTACTGGGACAAGCACCATGTAAAGAGAAATCTGAAAAACCTCCAGACAACTCCACTCATCAAGGGTTTGGAAAGAAGATACAAAATTTGGCAGAATACGGTTCTCCCCAAGAACCGAGCAAACCCCAGGAGATCTCTAGAAACCATTCCTATCAAGAAGTCAATTTCAGAATTTCGAGAAATGTCAGTCAAACGGAGAAACTTGGCCCTTGTGAGAGGAGAGACGAAGACTTAGGCAGAAATTTAAATTCTGTTCGGGATTATAACAACTCAACGACGCTTAGCATGTCTAATTCCTCGGCTCCCTTAACATCTTTATTGCCCAATCAGCATCTGTTGTCTTCGACTTCTGCCTTAGATCTTGAATTCCAACAGTCGCTAGCTCAAAGGGAACTGGAGCTTAATCCTCAGCTTGTTTTGCAAGTGTCTAAAGACCTGGGAATGGAAGAGAACCTAACAGAAAATGTAAACCAAGTTGAGCTCTTTGGTCATCATATGGATCCACATCAAATCGCTCCGACGAGTTTTCCCTTTGCCGATAATCTCAACTCTCAGTGTCCCCAGGAAATAAATCTAGACTCCTACCTTATTCCTCCGGACAAAGACAATAGTTTTAGCAAGAAGTTTTCCTACCACAACCAGAGAAATCTCTCCACCGAGACGGAATTTAACATTGAAGAGTACATGGCGGGTCAGGTGGACAAAGATTTGACACCAGCTTACTTTGATCGCACGGACGTGCCGCAAGATATGACCATGTATCAGAAAATAAGCCCTGATAAATCTACGGGCCATAACTCTGCTAAATTTAAGGAAAGAGATTGCACCCCAACTTTCAAAGCGGTAACTAAACAGAACGATAATATTTGTGAATTACAGAAGGAGTTGACAAAATCTTCAGGCAAAGAAAGTATGAAAGGTATCAGAATTCCTCGTGACATAAACAGAGCCATGGGGATTTTACAAGATCTCCAGGAAACAGAAAAAGAAGAAGAGGAGAAACGGAAAAAGGAATTAGAAAGGCAGCAGCAGAATGAGATTCAAGAGGCCCAACACATGCATCAACAACAACAACAACAGCAGCATCAACAACAACAACAACATCAACAACAGCAGCAGCAGCATCAAAAGTATCAGCACAGCACGAGTATCAATTCAAGCCCCAAAAAGACATTCCAAAACAAACATCAGATAGAAAGCATGGCTCTGACGGAGCAACAACTCTTAAGCAGTATGCCAACCAATTTCATAGAGGATCAATCCGTGGAAAATGTCAATTTTTTAGACCAGTCTTCTTATTGCTTTCCGGATCAGTCTGCGGGAACTTCAGGTTTTTGCGATCCCAATCTTCAGGAAATTTCTCAGTATTCTGGTTTCCCTTCTTTGTACCAACCTGCAGACGTCGACATGGCTGCTTCGCTGTCCAGCAAACAGCGTGACTACCAGCATGTCTACCACATTTTGAAAAGGTTGGCGTTTTCAGAAGCCAATACTAAAGATATAGAGAGCAACATTTCTTCCTTGCAGACTTCCTCCTGGCTGGCCGGAAACTCAGCTCAAACAGAGCCAGAGCTTAATTTTAATCTTGGGATGCCCCGTATCTCTGATCATCTTAGCACGCTCACTGAAGGGCCACCCAGCAAGTTCACAGTGACACCCGGGGCAGATGAGAATCGAGCACAGTGTCACAGCGAGGCCTACCCTGACATCGGCTCTCAACAGAGGCCTTCTTTTGATTCGGACAAATTTCAGAACTTTTCATCATTTGGCGACGCCGGGGATTTGCCAGTAATGGATTCGTCCATCCAGGATAAAACAAGCCCTGCCATTGATGTTATGGATACGTCCAGGCAAAATCTCTACATCATGATGAAGCAGGAACAGCTGTGTGATGTGATCCTCTCTACATCCAAAGTTGAAGTTAAGGTAAGATCCGTCTGTTGTCCTAAATGTTTCCTGTGGAGGGTTTCCTTTAGAGAAAAATATAAGGAAACCCACTGAATCTAAGGGCGCGTGCAAACAGATACAAAGGGAATTTGTTGGAGGCTTTTTAAGGGACAGGACAAAACATAATAGGTGACGTTATTTGGCCAAAGGACTTCGTCAAGGGACAGAAAGTCACAGATTCACTAAAACATTAAAATAAGACAAAAGCGTAAGGGCCCATGCCTCTATAACGAGGAATTGAGTAGGCTGAATTTGTAGGGAGGAGGCCAAGGAACGATAAGGGGTAGTGGTTAACAACGTAGTCAGAAAAAAAAGGTGCAGAATTCACAGGTTTGAATCCTAGGCGTGAGTTTTTCAATACAGTGACTTAGATTTTTCAAGGCTCTCTAAGACAAGTCCTATGGCAGATTGATCTTTATGTGTCTTCTTCTTCTTCTTCTTCTTCTTCTTTGTTTAACGTCGTCTTTTTCCCTCAACTAAGGGGTTACGACGGTGTCCATTTCTTGATGGTCGCTCTCCACTCTCTTTTGTTTGACGGGTCAGCCGCTCCAATGACTGCTGTGTGACATTTCAATTTTGCAATGTTGAATATAAGATAAGAGGGTGTTAATTAAAACTAAAAACTTAAAAACAAAAAAACAAACCCCTTTGCTAATTTGATTTCCTAATCCCTCATTGCTTTTCTTCGCTTTCTCTGGAAAATACAATTGTTCTTTTTAATCCGCTCAAGTGAACATTTTGTTCTGTCCATGTTTTGTTTATATTCCAGAGCCACATCCCAACTCATACATACATAATATATATATAATTAATTTATTTAAAAAAAAATCGCTTTCTTTGCAATATTATTTAATCTATTGTAGTGATTTTATCCGATTTTCTTTCTGCTTTTAACCAGGTGCATCAAACTATCCTCTGCTCGATGAGTCCATATCTCAGCAATCTACTACTGCCTCCAGGCCAGTCTTCCTTATCATCTGAATCAACAAAACCAATGTCATCGACTGGATCATCGTTTGCACAGCCATCTAAATTTAAAAACTTCAATTACCCACACAAGAGTGACCGCCACCACCTAGTCATGTTGATTATCAACTGTGACAGTATCAAGTCTAGTTCAATAACAGCATTCTTAATGTTCATCTACCTTGGTAAAACAGAATTCAGCGAGTCAAATGTCATTGACCTGTTCATCCTGGCTTCCAGCTTACACGTCTCGACTTTGAAGAATCTGTGTTTGGAGTTCATGTGGCAGACTCATATATCGGAGGAGGAGGTGAAAATTCCACCGCTGCAGATTTCGAAGACGGGATTGGAGACACGCGACCAGTCGTGCTATGCTAATTTTGGAAATATGAAATCTATGGCTGATAAAGGCGTTTGCGTGGGCCATTCTCCTCCAAACATGGACGTGGCCAGTCAGACGGATCGTACGACGAGTAAGGTGGGAGGGGGTGGGCAGGAGGAATGGGTCATGCTGAAGAAAACAAAACAGAAGACCGTTTCTCCGTCAAAGTCAAAAACTGGATTGACCGGGAAAGGACCCGTCGTGCAGGAAAATCAGCCGGTCTTCAAACCCGGCAAGAAACCCTGGCTGAGCCCCAAAAGGAGGTTCAAATCAGAATTGTTGGCCCAAGCGAAAAGTGACCAGAGCAGTCTTACGAAGATCAAGGATAAAGACATTGCAGAGTCTTTAGATTTTAAAAGGAGCACTAACGGAGGTGAGGATCAGACAAGAGAATTGATGGAGAATTTGAATACGTTTTTCCCACCTCATCGTAGTGTACCAGCGTCCAAACGTCCAAGAATGATCCCTGTGGAGAAGAACGCGTCAAAAGAAGAAAATGGAGATTTCGCTAACAACTCAGAAATGCACCCGAGCCTGAGGCATGTTAAAACAACCGTGGAAATAGCAGAGGAGGCAGCGGCTGCTAAAATCTCAGCTCATGCATCTAGCACTCGCCAAGCGAGCAAAGGTGTGAGAAAATCAAGCCTTTCATCATCCATCTCTTCTCAAGAAGTTGGGTACGGTAACCACAATACGGCAGCAATGAATCCTCAGGATCAAAATTATGTTCCGATTATTGAGAAAAGTCTGGCTCATACTCAACGGGAAGACTTAAGACAATTGAATTCAGGATCAGGGGGTTTGAAACAAGACACGTCAATAGTAAGCTGTGATGCCAATACTGGCAAGCAAGCTCGTGTGCACAGAGAGGTTGAACTATCACTAACTTTGACACAGGAAAGTAATAATAGTAATAATGTGATCAGTACATTGCCAGTGAGTGAAAAGCCAGTGAAGAAAAAGATTATTCAGCTGGCACTCAGCCAGGAGTCTCTTGTCCCAGAATTGTCCTCCACTACGACAAGTCCAAAAACCATTGAGCAGCCCAACAAAAGTGTGAATCTTTCTGAAGAAAAACCTGTTCCAGATCATACAAATGTTTTCACTTCCACTGACAACAACGCCGACTTCCCTGTCGTCATAAATGAAGGGGACCTTAGTCATGTTAGTAGTTTCTTTGATTCCATCATGATCAAGATGGGATCGGAGACTGAAGATGCCGAACTTCAGAAAGTGATCCACGATCTGGACAGTGAGCTTTACCGTCCACAAATTATTTCAGCCCCCGTGTCTTCCAGCTCCGTCCTCCCATCTTCATCAGCATTGTCTTCTTTGATTTCCTCCTCATCATCATCGTCATCATCATCATCATCATCTACGGATGTGCCTTCAATATCGACGTCGTCTTCATCATCTGTTCAAGTGACCACGACTGCTTCTTCAACTTCTTCAGTTCCAAAATCAAAATCCACCGCCCAAGGATTTAGAAAAAGACTAATCCAACTGGTCAAGTCTGAAAATTTGAAACTCTCATCGATGAACGTGCCGCCGCAGACTCCAAAAAATCTCTCAGATGACAAATTGAGACCAGAAATCGAGAATTTATCCAATGGAGTAGGAATGGCGTCTTGTGAAAAGCTGCCTGCAGGGACAGAATTGGGCAATTTGCCTTCTCTTGTCCCAGAGGAGAACACAGGTGTTAAAGATCAAGGAGGCCGTTTGACATCCCTAAGTGAGCAGCTGCCCAAGGACAAAGGTGAATGGAAAAAACGGGACATGCATGCGCTAAGTTGGCGTTGTAAAACTTTGAGCAAATACAATAGTAATTGTAATGATGTAATCTATGTAGACTTGAGTGAAAATATTTAACGTATGCGCAAATTAGCTTTAATGATTGACAGCACAAAACAGCGACGTTTCGACCAACAGGCCTTTGTCAAGGGACTATATTAAGGTCTGACTAGTGGCTGGATTGCTTAGTGATAATTTATAAATTTCATTTACTCTTCACACAAGCCAATCTCTCAAGGGACTATTAAGGTCTGACTAATGGCTGGATTGCTTAGTGATAATTTATCAATTTCATTTACTCTTCACACAAGCCAATCTCTCTCCCCTTTACACCCCCCCCCCCCCCCCCCCCTCTGTCGTAGGTTGTTGATTACAACTGCATCCAAACAGACCTAAGCACTCTTTATTGTGTTAGGATGGGTTAGAATGAGACTGTTATTTTTGGAAACTTAGAGATAAATATTCATAGCACATTTAATATAAACAGGTTTGGGCTAGAAATCCCTGTAGTGTAGGGCCTATTACTTCTTTTATTTTCCCCTCCAGGAAATTCAATCCAAAAGCAACAAATAAAGAAAATGATTGAAAAAAAAAAAAAAAAATTGATTGTAAAGTTTGTTTAAGAAAAATATTTGTCACGTCATGATTAAAATTGTCGTACCCTTTATT
The DNA here is from genome assembly GCA_031763155.1 of Dirona albolineata. Taxonomy (NCBI): domain Eukaryota; kingdom Metazoa; phylum Mollusca; class Gastropoda; order Nudibranchia; family Dironidae; genus Dirona; species Dirona albolineata. Next base: position 12,724 of record JARFNW010189461.1, read on the forward strand.
TATGCTCTAGTCACTGGTGTGGAAGTTGAAGAAGAGATGAATGGTTCCGCCTCTGACAAATGTAAAGATGGGACTGTCACAGAGGATTACGACACTCAGTTTCATCATAAAATATTCAAAAGGAAAAGGAAGTCAAAACCCAGGTAAGTGTGGTATTTTCATAATATATTTTATTCTCAGAATAGCTGATAACCGTTTGCTTGGGTTTTCCATCTCCCAGATGTTGGTCTGTTGTGAGTAAAAAGTACCTGTGACAAACAACTTTTCAGAAGTGAATAAGGACTTTCATGATTTTTTTTTTGATACTTCCCGAATAGCACGGTCAAGTTGGAAAAATCTTCCAACAATCTTGTCCGATTACAGAGAAGCCCTGTCAGCCTGTTATATCGCTAATTTTGGCCCAACTTAGAATAGTTGACGTTGGTAAAGAGAAACCACAAAAGAGTTACTAAGTTGGTGAATGAATATTGTCTGGATCATTTTGTGGTGGAAAACAGGTTACAGATTGAAAGATGAGTTAAGAAAACCTGAAAATAGACAAATAATAATAATAATAATAATAATAATAATAATAATAATAATAATAATAATAATAATAATAATAATAAATACTAATGATAATAATATTACTTTATTTTCATCCCATTAGGGAAATTAATTTTACAGACGTGTATAAAAATTACAACATGTATATTATACGCATAAGATATGGAGCATCACAGTGTATTTAAATGAATAAAAATAACTGAATAATATGTGTAAATACTTATTTTCAAGGAATAAAAAAAAATAGATATGTTAATGTTATAATAATAAACCAAGTTATATCATGTTAAATATCAGTAAATATCAGAAAGACCATTGTTGTGGGTTGATTAAAATTGTTTTGGAATCTAACTCTGGATTATAAGTCTAGTTCCACACGGTAAAAAAGATTTAAAATGTCTCTCTTTCCACAAAGAACTGCTTTGCAGGGTTGCAAACCAATGCTTTGAAGCAACACTGGTACCAGAAATGGTTTAGTAGGAGTAGCAAAATGTTAACTTTTTTGTTCTAATTTGTTCTGTTGAAAACATAACTTAGACTGCAGGGACGGAAGAAAAAAAAAATATCGATAAAAAAAAATCAAAAGAATGTGTAAATTCTGAAAAAAGGGACATTTGAGGTATGGAATGAATTATTTAATCGAACGTCATACTTGAGCTATTTTTGTCACTCATAATATGATACACTTCACGAAAAAAACCCCACTCCCCGTCCCCCTCCCCTCTCAATGTTTGAGGACCATGACATACTGAAGACAGTTTTGAAATTTACTCATTTACTTACTTAGTCCTCTTGGTGCCATTGGAGTAAATGAGTAAATAAGGCGTCAATTCGAGATTTCCATTGCTGTTGGTTGGCCACTTTTGAACTGATGACCTCCCATGTCAGGCTTGATGAAATTTACCCCCCCCCCCCCCCAAATATACTGCAGCCCAATAGTTATAAAAGACTTGGATATTTAATAATAATGTTTTTGATTGCCATCATTTTCTGGATTAAGATAGTCAAATGAATGTATTATATTTTCAGGAAAATAACCAACAGTGAAGGAGATGGCACCACGTGTCCTAAACTCAAGACCAAGAAATTCTCGGGCGTTGAGCCTGAAATAGCAGGGATGAAATCGCGACAGAGGAGGAACACGACAAGTGATACAGAAGGAGGCGGGATGAGATCGAAAACTAAAAAAATTGGATCCAATGAAGTGGAAGGGGGTATGATAAGAAACGTGAGACCTCCGCCGAAGAAACGCGCAAAAATGGAACTTGAGATGTTGAAAGTGGCCGGTGGTGATGAAAATAGAAATAATAGAAACGAGAAAAGTGAGAAAACAGCGTGCGATGACAAGGGTGTTCAAATTCAGGAAGAGGCCAAGTCCAAGGTTGATAAGGAAAACAAGATATTAACAAACTTAAACACTGGAGATGAGAAGGCTGAGGTTAAAACTAAAATGAAAACGGATGGAGGTGAAATCGTCAAGAGATCAACGGAAGAGAATGCCAATAATTTGGAGACGAGCGGAAAAAGAACGGAGAAAGCGGTGGTGAAGTCGGCTGTAAGTTATGTATGTGAATATGTTTGCTATTGTCTCGACACTAATAATTGTTTTGTGTTTTTAGTGTAGTCCATCTATTGTAACTCCTTTGACTTCAAGAATAGTATACATTAGGTATTTAAGAAAAAAAAGTGAATATTATTGTTCTAAAGGCTGTAGTTTATTCATTTTATATTTTTCATACACTTGACTCAAAGTCTTTGTATGAAACGTTGTGAAGAGCTCCTCTACCTGATTCTGCAAAACTATTTGATGTCTTTGTATGAAACGTTGTGAAGAGCTCCTTTACCTAATTCTGCAAAACTATTAGATGTCTTTGTATGAAACGTTGTGAAGAGCTCCTCTACCTGATTCTGCAAAACTATTAGATGTCTTTGTATGAAACGTTGTGAAGAGCTCCTCTACCTGATTCTGCAAAACTATTTAATGTTTCCTCTAAAGTGTCCCAACCTACTACTAATGACAACCTAATATTTAGATTTAACCTTTGACTCGATATGAGTACCATCACAATATTTGTTAGATCTTTAACTTTAAAAGACAACAAAAAGCTAAAAATTTAGATAATTTCCGCAAACATGGCTGAAAAATTGTACGTTTCATTCATAATTTCTGAAGAAGGCGAAAAGCACATTTGTAAACATTCAAAGGGTGAAAAGACAGCGATGTAACCATGGTTTCAAAGTTTAAAAGTCTTCAATCAAGCTCTCTCAATGACTCGGGCAACGGCTTACTTTAAGATTTAATGGTCACAAAAAACTGACGTGATCTTTGATCCATGCTCTATTTGAAGTACCATATACATGCTATGTTATTATTCTGTTTCATTTTTACGACTTAGGTGTCAGCTCTATAATAGTTTGTTTGTTTATCGAGTCCCCTTTATACCGCAATAATAAGCAGTGTAGGGGCCAGCCATTTGTCAAACTCTGAAGTGTGCACATGACAAATGGAGGTAAATCCCAATGTCAGTGAGGACTTACATCACTCATCACCTAACACATGGCTAGAAAGACTGTGTATCAGGAATTAAAGACGAGCAGGTGATGAGCACACTGTGTTCTATAACAGTTGCTTTTGTTAAATAGCATTTTTTGGGTAATTAACATTTTAAAAAAAATCCTGTTATGTGTTCAAATTTTAAAATATTTTTTTATGTGGTTTAGGTTAACATTTTACATATTAAATTCTTGTCTTTGTTTTATTTTAAAATCAGAAATCAAAACCACAGAAAGCAAAGACGAAGAGTCTCTCAGACGACAAGCCTGAGATCAAGCCTGTTATCTCTGATGCCAAAGAGAGTCTCAAGGCGTGCAGCAAATCCAAGGAATCGCCGGAACTCAGCGTAGAATCTCAGTACGCCAGTCGCCTGCAGAAACAGTTTGTGCAGTCCGGTTTGAAGAGGCGGATATTCTCATGCAAAGTGTGCAAGTCTCACCTGAAGAGTGCGCTGGTCTTGGTCAAGCATGTGATGCTCGTACACAAACTCCAAGGGGAAGAAATCTTGCGGAATATCACCGTGGGATTTGCAGAGAATAGTCACGAGGTAGAGATTCAAAATGGGACAAATTCAGAATAGGCTGATTTGGATCTGATGATTTGATTGGTCTTTCTTCTTTCTTTCTTTATCAATTTCCTTTCTACCTTTCGGTGAAAGGTTAAGTGCGGACGAACTTTCGCCATTGATCTCTATCCAGAGTCTTCCTCTTTGCATCCAAATACCTACATCCC
>JARFNW010189572.1:0-15289 GCA_031763155.1 Dirona albolineata
AGGCACCATCATATCTGATCCCACAGGAAGGCTGCCAGGTTTTGAGAGCTGCAACCGCAAACAATGGATCACCTCAAACCGCCTCCTTACAGGTCACGGCAGGACTGCTGCGAACATGTACCGCTGGAAATTAAAAGAGTCTGATGTCTGTGGCAGATGTTATGGGGCCCCAGAGACCACAGACCACACAGTACTCCAGTGCCCCACAACAAGCCTTCCTGGCGGTTACAAGACAACTCTAAGTGCGGAGGATAAACTTCAAGAATTGGATAGATACCCATAGAACGGAGGTGTAGCCATACGATACTACTATTACCGTGCCGCCTTGTCAGTTTCGTTAGTACCTGTCATATTACGTTCTCAGTTTCAATCACTCCATCCTTCTTTTCATCTCTTCCTCTCGCTATCTCTCACCTCTCAATCCTCTTTCCTTTCTTGGTAATTTCTATTTGAAATATCATCATGCATTAATGTTACGGTCAGATGCTTTAGCTAGCCTCGTCATCTCTAGAATCCCAGGGAGGTCTTTTTTTACCCCAAGCCCTTCGTCCTATTGACGAGCCTGTTATGCTTATTGTTAGATGCGTCTGGAAGTTAATATTATTATGTTTACGTCTCATGGCTTTATTTGACATAGTAGATGCTAAATACTAACGTCATCTGATTTTCAACTGTCCCATATCATATCAACTTCATTTCTTTGGTTTGTTTATAATTACATCTTATCTCTATGCACTTGACACTCTAATTTAATTTCAATTCAGGAGTGCTCGTAAAGGTAGCGTGTTTATGTCAAGTTATTCATGTCTTCCATCAAAGACTATAGTTTGAAATATAGATAACATTAATTGACATTAACAATATCATGTAAGATAGGGGTGGGTCTAACAGGCAGGAACTTTAGTCTACATAACTTTACAATGCCCAGGTGGCAGCTCTCAGTTCTTATAATAACTGAATAGTAACCACTGCGGTAACAGCAAAGTGTTTATTGGTAAAATGTATGGACCTCATGGTACATTGTTGTCCAATCTACTGGTAAAGGTATTTGGACGCAGTGGGCTCATCACCTGCTCGTCTTTAATTCCTGATGCAGAGACTTTCTAGCCATGTGTTAGGTGATGAGTGGTGTAAGACCTCATTGGCATTTGGATTAACTTCCATTTGTCATGTGCACCCTTCAGAGCTTGACATATGGCTGGCCCCTACACTGCTTCTTGCGGTATAAAGGGGACTCGATAAAAAACAACATCACTAAAAAAACATTTGGTCCATTATAGTATTTGATTTATTTCAACACACTGCAGAAACCACAAACCTGACTGTGGACTATTGACTTCCAGCCATTTCAGGCCGGCTAAGCCACCAATACCAGCGGTTATTACGCATTTTGTGGGAGTAAAGTACTATTGCAATGTTAATTTTCAAAAAAGAATGTTCATTTATTTATAATAATCAATTTATTTTTAATATTGATAAGTTTGGCCAAAATAAGCTTGTGACCATATTCTGTCCTTGATTCCTCCAAAGGTGACATATTTAAATAGATTATCACTGCCTGCACTGCCAAGGGCCATGAAAGGTGAAAGGGGAGATCACTAAATAAATAGTGCTTACTATAGAGGGCAAGAAATATGAATTGTTTCCCTTCTTGAAACCTCCAAAAACATCAGTCTTAACAGTGACAAATTCAGTTTTATGTTGATGCAGTGCTGCCCATGACAGTGATAGAAAAATATACAAAAAATAGGTTAATGTTTCAATACACAACCTCAGTCACTCCTTTACACAAAAAGGATTTCACTTACTTAGAACAATGGGTCTTTCCTCAGCCTTTTGCTCTTCTTCACTTCGCACCGATTCTGATTGTTCTAGTTTGTCAACCTAAGAAAACAAGGTAAAACAAAAGTGGTAAAATAGAAAATTCAAAAATATTTTTTTTCTTTTTCTAAAAGCATTCTGCAGACATGTCATACTGTCATCTTTTGGTCATTACAATGTCTGAAGTAATGGGAAAATCCTCTTCCTTCTTATCAATCTCACTTCTCAATCTATACTGCACATATGAATGAATGTATGAAACGGATATATTACATCAGTAATTTCTACGTATCATGTGTTTAAACAGAGGTTTTTTGTCACCACTACTAAATTCTGTCTTGGGATCAATGAAGTATATCTTACATATTATCTTATAGGTATTTATGTCATTCATCAATCCCAATAAATGCCATCACTACAAATGACAAATACAACACTTCACATCATAAAACATAAAACAACTATGACCATGATGGCCATTTTGTCAATTGAAGCTTTCCAGGCCACATGCAGAGCCCATTAAAATAAAATACATTCCAACCTTCTACACGTAACTTCACTCCAATAAATTCATATTTTCTTTAAAAGTTCACTCGCTATGATGGAACCCTGACATGACAATCACAATGGAAAATACAAAAGTTGGGCCAGGCATTCTCTTTGTTGGCAATTATTTCTCTCACCTTTGATGTGTATTCCCTCATGACTTGGATCATGTACGGCATGGCGAAGTCGAGGATGTTATGTCTCCAGGCTAATTCCAAGATGACGTCTGGGCGTAGCAAGTCGTAGCACTGGAATAGGCAGGCAGCAAAACACTCGTGGTTGCCGTTGTCCAGGAACCAGGCAATCAAGTCCTCTGCTATTTCTGTTTGACGTGATTCACCAGCATAGGTCATGGCATCCTGGGAGTGAGAGACCAAAGATACATGTAACATGGAATCCATACATTTTTGTTATGTTTGAACAAAAGGGAAGTTCTCTTCTTTTATATAAAGTTGTGAAAGTTAACCATGACAATTATTATCAAGAAATCAAACAGATCTCAATTGGACACCATGAGGTAAAAGAGAGAAAAAAAGAGTAAAAAACACCTGGGAAAGTACTGTGGAAGGAGAACTGAAAATCAGAAACAAGTTGTGGGGAACCATCCTGTAGCTGGCCCAGAGTAGTCCTTTGATGTTGCCCCACATGACAACAAGTAATAATCACTAAAACTTCCAGCCTTTAAAACAGCAATTTTGTTTCCACATACCTTGAAAAGTTTGTCTTTTTTACACAAGTCCACACTCTGCTTCCATCTGTTGTTACCCTTGTACAAGTAGGCGGCGATACGTCTGAACTCGATCAGCTCGTGTTTCTCCATGCGTTGGGCCAGGGCAATGTTGTCAAAGTTGTCGTAGGCGTCGATGGACGTCCTCAGTCCTTGGTAGTCCTCTTCCTCAATCAATAGGTTGTTTGTGGCCTCGTTGATGGCTTTGTTGTTGTTCTTCTGCACTGACCTCAGGTAAGGTTTCACAAGAGGGATTTGGTTCGCCTGAAAGTCAAATTACAAGAGTAATCTAATAAGCTTACAAAGTGTAAATTCTCAATAGCTGCAGTATTATTCTTAAAACTTTTTGAAAAATAAATAAATAAATTCAAAGATTTAAGTCTGTTAAAAAAAATAAAAAAAACATTTGACATCCTTGGCAGTATTTGAAAATATAATTATAATCATATTCAGACGTAGACAAAGATTAAATTCATAACAAATCATTTTGTCATAATAAGACCTGACGATGCAAATGCACAGGACAGACAGAGCTTTGAGACCGTAATAAATTCCTCCTGCCTTATATTGATGAAAAGTATTTCTAAACTGGTACTGACCTTGATGAAGAAGTTGACAGCCCTTGTGTGGTCAAGTCTAGGGGTGAGCACCATCAGCATGTCGTTGAGTAACATGGGTTTGAAGTCCAGGTAAAACTGAATGGCTTTGTAGTACAATTCAATGTTGGCGACCTGTGATACAAAGGACAGAAAATGTTATGAGCAGGAATTCAACTGAAAGAAATATGTAAAATGACATTCATGATTTATATACATTCTAGTTATACACTCTTCCACCTTTTTTAAATAACGAAGTTAAGTATTCAAGAATGGAAGAAGGAAAGGCCAAGAAACAAAACACTAATTGCATCCGATGCAGACAACACACTTTGGAAAAAGTAGGATTGATCAAAGGTTTAGGATTTCTTATAATACGCCGCCTCTGATGCTACAAAATTGTTAAAATCAAGATCCATATTACAAAAATCTACCAATTGATCATAAAGATATACATTTACGAGCCTTTGAAAACGTTTCTAAATTGTGGAATAAGTGGTGACTTTAACTTATCTGAATCGAGAAAAACTTGTACAAACACGACTCTCCCAAACTCTTGAAGCAGATCAGTTTGTGTGTGTGAATAATATACATTCCTCACCTTTGTGACAATGTCTTTGAATTGAGGCTCCCTCCATGCCTCTGTGGGATGTGCCATGATGGTGGTGATAGCGTTATCAAACTCGTCATACTTGTCATACAGGAAGACAAGCTCCGGCCATAAATGGGCCTGCTCTGCTGCACGCAAAACCTTTGGAATGTTGACCCTGGACCAGAAAAGCTCCAAATGCTCCCTCATCTTCTCTGTCTTGAACTTGGAATACAAAATGGCTAACTCGGTAAACATACCCATATGGGCACGTTCTAAGCCTGAAAGACAAAGAAAGAGCATTGAGCATTAATGACAATCGTGTTGTAATGAACCAAGGGGATTAAAAACAAGATGTGTTATTACAATGCAAGCATGATCTCTTTCTCTCACTTGCATTTACTAGAACCCGGTAGTTGGAATTAGCTTCGGATAAGCACGGCAATACTTCAGTTTGATTATGTTTCTCAACCCCATTTTGTTTGACAATGTACCAGCTAAGACACATGATTGGAAAGTAAACCTGAATTTTCATATTCCGCCCTGCACTGTTCTCCCCCTCCTTAGCACACCAACGTTCCCTTTTCTTCTTTCTTTCATCATCTCAAGAGTCTTCCGGTCTTCTTTTGTTCTGACGTTTATCTCATCCTATAAAAATTCCATGTCTGTCCTCCTCCCTGATGTACCTCTTCCACTCAGTCTCTCCCCAGTCCCTCTATTCTTTTACAATTTGCTGCTCACCTAAAGCTGCTTCCAACAAGGAAATCAATTCCTCGAAGTAGCCTCTATCTTGGTAGTAGTTGATGAGTTCTTCCAGCTCATCTGCATGTACCACTATATGTAAGCCACACATCTGGGCCAGGCGGAACTCCTCATTATCAACACAAGCAAAACAAACCTGTGGACATAAAGTATGGTATGTTGTTATTCAATGTTAAAAAAATGTACCCTGGGGAAAAGATACCCCACATCACAAAACGTTGTTAAGGAAAGTGGTGGGAATCAAGCAAAACAGGGTAATATGAAATTAAATCTAGTAATTAATACAAACTTGAGGTGGGGAAAATGACATTTCATATATAATCATAGGGATTTCAACTCTGTACAGAAAGGCATGGTTTTTAAAAATATCACTGACAAGTTACAATCAATAGAAACAGGATGTTGTCGACCATGTCATAGTATAGGAACTCGGTGAATTGAATTGGATTTGGGTCTCGACATTCTCTAAAAAAAAAACTTTAAAAATTACATGTTGATATTCCTCAAGTAGTATACAAACAGTTGAGTACGAATATAGCTAATGCCTTACTTCTTTCCATGTCTTGGTGCTGTTGGCCTTCCTAGCACTGTCCACGGCACCTTGATACTCTCCAAGATGGACCAAAGTAATGGCCAGTCTGGCATAGTTGGATACGTTGTTGTACAATAGTTTTGCAGCATCATACATTTTGTCATCAAAGCAGCGATCTGCGACCTGGAAATTCATAAAAATCTAATTACCACATCATGTATTTCCTCATGCTATCACAAACTAAATAAAGATTTTAAAATCAGGGTTATAAAATGAAAACATATTAACCAAAGGCAATATTTGTTAGCCTGTGTGAATTTCAATATCATTTGGAATTTTTGTACCCAAAAGCATTTAAAAAAGACCAGCTGCTTGCTATTACTATTAGAATTTCCCATCCATATGCATGTTTCAAGGTGCTGGTCATGAAGGAGGGGACAAGAGATGTATCATAGTTTTAAGTCATTCAGAGATGGAAAAAAAATAAGGAGATCACATATTGGGGCGATTTTAGCAACACTCAGATCATAAATTTGTACAGCAAACCAAATGACAAGAAGACAACCGTACCTGAGTAACGTTGGCGTGGTTAGGGCCTGATATAAACTCTTCCATGTCCGCTAGACGGTTGGTTTTGGCATAGGCATACACCAGCTCAGTCTCCACAAAAGTTTCTCTGGCCTTCTTACGAGCCATTTGCAGGAATTTCACAAGGTCTTCCCAGTTATCTGATAAAATTTGGAAAAAAACAAAAAAAACATAAGTAAAAATGAAATTCCTAAAGACATTTCAATGGCATCCATCAATGCTGATCCTAACCACTTCATTGTAAGATGAGCCAAATGCCTTTAGTATATTGTCAATAGCAAATTACGATAAATATCTCTCGTCAATGCTTTTTGAAGTAAATCTTATACATAAACACACTTAGTCCTAACGTCACTCACATGTGCCCTTAGGCTGCTGCAAAATGGCACAACAAAAAAAAACAGGGTCTGGGTTATTTTTTCTAAAATACTGATAATGAACAGGTTGGATGGAGAGTTGGGAGATGGCCAGGACTGAGTGAGTGGATGAACCACATCTTAACTCACCAAAAAAAAATAAAAAAATGTACACATACATATGTTCAAAAAGGTAACTTACCACTCTTGCTTGCTACAGAAACCACTTCCATGTACTGTGAAGGATCGTCAGCCTTGATGTAAGAGTCAATGGCTTCCTTGACCATGCCTTTGTTCAACTGTGCTCTGGCTAGCTGGCTCCACACTGCTGGATCATTGCACCTTTCGGCAAATTCATAAGCTCTGTCCAAATTGTTCACATTGTCAATCAGCACCTGGTCAACAACAAAGTATTGACATATTTAGAAAAAATACATCGACCATAAAAGTGTGGGGGGGGGGGGGGGGGGGGGAGAGAGCAACATCGGCCATTTGCTAAACATTGAATCTAATAAAAACATTAAATTGATCAGGGAAACATTTGTTAAAACAATAAAGCAAGGCTTTGAAAGTGTCAAAAAGGCTCTTAAAAACCCCCTTTTAAATAAAAAAAATAACTCATCAAACTAGAGGTAGTGACTTCACAGAACACCAGATTCTAACGAAGGTAGAGAAGATTTGATAGGATGACATGAATATGTGAGGCACACCACCAACCTGGATTGCAGAAGTGTTGACCTCAAACTTTTTGAAGATGGCAAAGGCTTCCTCGTACAGTTCGTTTGTAATGGCTATGTTGGCAATGTCTGGGGCATCGTAGTTATCAAGTCTATTGATGTACTCCATGACACGTGTGCGGTCTGCTTTGATAGCTGTCAAAATCAGCAGGTTCTGAAGGTTCCTGTCAAATGAAACAAAGAGAGAAAACAACATTAAAGTATCACTTAAACCTTCAACATTTTAAAAAAAGAAAGAAAAGCATTTCTAAATACAGTACTTAGTCTATTCCGCAATAAATTTCTGACTTCAATCAGAACTAAAACAGTTGATTTGTGAAATCTTGAACACACTAGTCTTAAGATATTAAGCAAATAAAAAAAGTGATTACATAAAAATGTTGAAACATCACAAGTTAAGAATTTTGATGGGACCAGATTATTAACTCACTGAGCCTGCACATCGCACAAACCATGCATGTGATTGGCTTAATTGTTAGTCTAGGGCCATAAGCTATCCATGTTAACAAAAGGAATCACATAAGTTACGTGTCTGTCACCTCTGGACAAGTGATCTGACAAAGTTTAATGATATTTAATATGCATTTCTTCACCTATTTTTTTTGCTTTCTGAAAAGTGCAAAGACACCCAGGCTGCAGCAGAATTTAGCTGCAGGTGATTTTGACAGTAAAAAAATTCAGTTTCATCAGAAAAGCCTGCAATCAGGTGAAACAGGCATTCAGGCAGAGAGCACTCTCGTGAAAACGACGACAACATCAAATATTTTCGGTTCAAGTTGGTAAAGAAAGTAACCCGAACCCACCTGTGGTCACTGAAGACTGAAGTTTCCAGCACAATCTTCTCCAAAAGTTCAATAAGTTCATTGGGCAGGTCAGCCGTCATAAAAGCCTTGACAGTCACTGAAATCTCCTCTGGGTCTTGGGTCTCAGATAAGGCGGTTTGTACAACCTGGAGAGAAGAAAACAACGGTTTTTCACATACAAAAATACCACTCTCATTACACAGCTATCTAATTGAACTCAACACCAAAAAGAGAATCACAAAGAAAGAAAGTAAAACATACAAACTGATTGAAGAGAGTATATGATATAAAGAAGTTGAAACATGTTATCATAATCAACTTTACGTTACAATACAATGAGGTCAAAATAAATCTATGAGCTTACCTGGTCGATGAGTTGTCTTTTGAATTCATTCTCTTCGCTCAAAACAGTAGTCCAAAGGTCAGCATCACGGCGACGCACCAAGTAACGAGCTTCACTCTTGAACAAAGAGTTCTCATTGCACACCTATTGGGGAGAAAAATAATTTATATCAATTATGGCTACACAGATCTTTTCCACATATTCCCTTTCTTTCTTACATGGACTGAAATATAAATAATCAAATAATGGTATTAATGGCAAATGAAAAAAACCCCAATTTAATGGACAAATTAAAAACCCAACAAAATAGCATAGATTAGAATATAAATCTTTCAGGTTTTTCGTCTTCAATAATATCATCAGTAGGTATCTGGAAGATTTGCATTCCTGATTACAAATAAATCTTCAAATTGCCCCACCCACCTTGATGAGCTCTTCATCACATTGTCCTCTTTCATAGGCAACACAGGCCAGATGGGGGTCACGTTTTTCACAGTATTTTCCAACAGTGACACTATCATAATGGGGGTTCTCTCTGAAATTAAGAAGAGGGACGGTTTCAGGTTAAAGTAACAACAAATTTAAATAAAACATTATAAAACATTTATTCAATTTAAATTATTTTGTTTAACCGAAAACAGTTTTCTTTTCCACATCAAAATTTGATGGAAATCAATATCAATTTCAAAGGTGGATTGAGAATGACATAAGCCTTTCCTGACTGGAAACAATAATAATAGTGAGAAAAATATACGGCAGGGCAGCAAGCAGCAAGCAACAACAACAACAACAACAACAACAACAACAAAACTATATACTCAACAAATTCACATAGATACACTATCACTATCTATAACCCTAGAAATATGGAAACCTTGTCTCAACAAAACTAAAGATGTCTCCATCTTCTCGTCAATGTGGTTTCATCCAGTCCTATTATCAAACTCACCTCAAGAATCGTTCTGGGTTGTTGTTGCTGTCAATGTAGATTTTGGCCAAAGCATTGTGAGTGGCAGATTCATTGATACCCTCATGGACACGGTTCTCCAGCCAGGGAAGGAGTAGTTTCAGTCTGAGGAGAGGGTTGATATGAGGATTATAAAAAACACACCTATGCATAACGTCATTGACCATTATAGTGTCATTGACCATTATAGTGTCATTGACCATTATAGTGTCATTGACCATTATAGTGTCATTGACCATTTTTATAAACAGGCAGCGATTACGTCAAACACCTCGTACAAAACATATTTTTTGATGAAAGGATGAAAATAAAACAGCTTGTAAAAACAGAAATGCAATGTGCCTAAAACTTTTATTCTATCTACTGCAACCCACTCACACAATGTATGAACTAGAAATATCATTTTGTTACCTCTTCATACCACAGATTGTTGAAAACAACAATTTACCACACACAAACAAATAAAATTTACATATAAAAATACAATACCTGTTTCTCTTTTCGACTTCCTCTACAAGCTCATCTGTAGAGAATTGTCCACGGACCACCAAAATGAGTTGCTTGATAATGTCTTCTGTGCAGTCAACATCCAGTAGTCCGCCAACCACTACAGGCAAACGTGATGGGTTGACCTGTATTTCAAAAGATAAATGAAAACAATTTAAAATATCTATATACCTTAAATTGCTTAGCTTTTAAGCAAAAGGAACAAAATTCAACGAAGCTAAACTGAAAACCTGAAATGAATGATAGAATGGATGCCTTTGGGTAATTGATTTAAGTGTTAGCTCCTTTGTTTAATATACTCTGTACTTCAAACAATCTCGCACCTTTGAAAATTATGTATGTCCTGATTCATATTTCAGTAGTATTTGGGTTTGCACAATAATTGCATCCATTGATGTTAACCATTGCAGAGCAAAAAATGTTTAGTTTGTCATAGCAGAGAAAGAAAAAAAGAGAGAGATCATAGGCGAAAATGGAACAAATGACTTACCTTTTGTACATATATTTCAATGTATTTCTGCAAGTTATTACGGTACAGATACAGAACCAAGTCGTGTACAAAGTCAAAGCGATCACATACAATGATCAAAGGCAGTTGATCTGTCAGTTTGGCTTCCTGGAAAGAAATGTTAAAAAGAGGGTTTTTTAAAAATAATTTTTAAACAAATTCATCGGCTAATTTTAGCTGAACATCATTATTGAACTTACTTTAAACCATAAAATACCACTAAACGATACATTTAACTCCAACCAATAATAGTGCCTCATTATTCTGCAATATTCAAAACATATTTGACCACAATACATGCAATGGCCAAACAAGCCTTTCAGTTACAGCCTCAAAACCCCAAATACAGAATGCTGCCACATAAATTCAGACATTTTGCACTCATCAGATCTTCCAGAAGAGGGAGCAAACAATGTCATCATGATGAATGAGACTACTACTGATAATCTTCAAAGTGATTAACTTCCATAAAATGAGCAAAGCAACCTAACTTACTTTCAAAAAGTTTTTGACTCTTTCAGGATCATAGCAATTGCTCTCACGACATATCCTTTCCACTTCTTTGATCTGGCCAGTCTTGCATGCAGCTTGGATGTATTTGAAGTGAACTTCACTGTCTTGACTAAAGTTGACAATGGATCCCAAAAAGTAAAACAGACCTAGAGAAGAGTAAAAAAAAAAAAAAAAAAAGATATAAAATACATACATAACATTGGTTTTTAACAGTCCAAGTAGCACAAATACTCAATATTTGGTATTTGCAATACCAAATTGACAGCAAACGTCACAGTATTTATTACCACTATCAAGACTGAATTTGAGCCACACTGGCGTCAGACCGCCTGCTTTTTACAGCTCCCAGTTTGTTTTTCTCTTATCAGTTTTGGGAGAGGAAAAATGTTTTCAAAGATGCGCCAGAACTTTGTTTCTCAAAAGGCATTGTAAGTTTCAGACATTTTGCATTCTTCAAATCAATCAGAAGAGGGAGCAAATACTGTCATCATCAAGAATTAAGGAAGTTCCCATCCATGAAAACCAACAAAACACTGGTAAATAAAAACATATTACGTTCACAAATTGCATGAAATAGTTAATTATTTCAAATAATTTGACACTGTAACTTGTCACCATACATGATACTAGAAGAGTAACCCATGCAGATTTTCAGTCAGTCAGATAAATAGCAGACACAGTAACCCCTTGTGTGAGTTCAAAATGTCTATTAAGTTCCAATCTATGCTGTGATACTTAGGTGTCTTCAACCGCACGAACAAACAAAGCCCCTATCACAATATTCACTGACGTCTTATTCAATCAACAACACAAGGTAGTGAAACAGTTTCTTCAGACATTTTGCAATCTTCAACTTTAATCAGAAGAGGGAGCAAACACTGTCATCATCAAGAAGCTTCACATCCACAAAAACCAACTGACACAACACTGGCACATAAAACAGGTTTAAATTATAGAAAATGTATATAACCTCAACAAAAAATCCTGTACTTCACTTTGACAACATTATCATGACAGCTCACAGAAGGCGTGAAGCTTATATGAATTTTCAGTCAGACGGTTCCTGTCTACCATACAAACTCCTGTACCAAGTAGAATATGTACACTTAGGTACCACCTCGAGCAGACTAATATTCAAGCTTTAATAAAAAGCCTGTCATCAAAGTCGTGATGACGATAATTACGAACCTGACTTTCTAATTAAGCAACAACCATTACTTAATATATCATAAAAATATGTTGAAAGGAGGCCCAGTAATAGTTTCAGACATTTTGCAATCTTCAAATGTAATCAGAAGAGGGAGCAAGTACTGTCATCATGAATGAACACCGACATAAAATTGATACAGAGAACAGTTGTAAGATAATTGAAAACTTACACCTCAAATTACGGATTATTTATTTCAATAGAAACTAAGAGTAAAGCATTTCCATTTTCAGTCAGATGGGTCCTATCTGGAACTTAAAAAATTTGGAACGAATGTAAAGGTCCACTAAAGTGACACCCTGCACAGAGACTGATAAGTTTTGATAAAACCACACGAACCAAATTACAATATTTACCAACTTGACTTTATTTATCATTACAACAACCATCTACTCCATTTACTATGAAAAACTGTTGTAAAAAGTCAACCCTGCAATAGATTCTTCAGACATCTTGCAATCTTCAAATGCAATCAGAAGAGGGAGCAAATACTGTCATCATCAAAAAGCTTCACATCCATAAAAACTGTTACAAAATTGGTAAATTCGGCAAATGAAACAATCCTCCCACAATAATTTTGATAAATATTTAACTATAGCCTTCAAAACGTTAAAAAATATTTTAATTTGTATCTTTTCAACAAACTCAATGATTTTACAATCTGTTTCACAACCCTGAATGAAATATTTTACTGACTTCATATACAACAATAAACGCCTATTTTCCAGAAAGGAACTGAATAGTTTCAGACATTTTGCAATCTTCAACTTTAATCAGAAGAGGGAGCAAGTACTGTCATCATCAAGGAGCTTCACATCCATCAACACCCGACACAAAATTGGTAAATTCAGTAAATATAACAGTATAACAGACCCTCCCAATAATTTCGAAAAATATGAAACTAGTCTTTAAATTGTTAAAAATCACATCTTTTATTCTACAAAGTTTAAAACTTGTATCTTTCCAACAAAGTGAAGGAGTGACCTATTTCTTTTGCCAGCATAATTCATGTTTCAAAGCCTTGAAAGCAATATTTACTGACTTCGTATACAATTAACTTCTCGACAGGAACTTGAATAGTTTCAGACATTTTGCAATCTTCAAATGTAATCAGAAGAGGGAGCAAGTACTGTCATCATAAAGAATCTTCACATCCATCAATACAGGACACAAAATTGGTAAATTTGGTTAAAAAAAATTAAAAAATAAAAAAAGTCCTCCCAATAGTTTTGAAAAACACTAGAAAACATTTATTTTACAAAGTTAAAAATTATCTTTCCAACTAACTAACGGAGTGACCCATAAGTATTTTGTCAATATAACCTTACAGTTTATGACTCAAAACCTTGACAATCAAAACCCTGAACTTTACATATAACCTATCGACTTTTTATCAAACAAAAAACGTCTACTCTTCTAGAAAGGAACTTGAATAGTTTCAGACATTTTGCAATCTTCAATTTTAATCAGAAGAGGGAGCAAGTACTGTCATCATCAAGAAACCACGAACACTGACACAAAATTGATAAATTCAGTAAATAAAAGAGTCTGTCCCCAATATTTTTGAAAAATATGAAACTAGTCTTTTAAATTGTAAAAAACACATCTTTATCCCAATAAGATTAAAACTTGTATCTTTCCAACAAAGTGTAGGAGTGACCCATTTGGATATTGCCACCTTTAAAATTCATGTTTCAAATCCTTGAAAGCAACCCTTTCTGACTTCGTATACAATTAACTTCTGCTCTTCTCCACAGGAACTTAATAGTTTCAGACATTTTGCAATCTTCAACTTTAATCAGAAGAGGGAGCAAGTACTGTCATCATCAAAGAGCTACACATCAACGCTGACACAAATTTGGTAAATTCAGTAAATAAAACGATCCACCACACTCACAATCATTTTGAAAACTAGTCTTGAAATTGTAAAAACAATCTAAGTTAAAAATGTGTGCCTTCACGACTAACTCAAGGAGTGACCCTTAAGATTTTGTCCTGATACATCCTTACAGATTATGTCAAAACCTTGAGAAACAAAACCACAGAAAACAAAACCCTGAACGCAACATTTTACTGATTTTTTAAACAACAATAAACGTCCTCCCTTCCAGGAAAGAGCTTGAATATTTTCAGACATTTTGCAATCTTCAAATTTAATCAGAAGAGGGAGCAAACACTGTCATCATCAAGGAGCTTCACATCAATGAACACTGACATAAAATTGGTAAATTCAGTAAGTAAACAGTCCTTGCAACAACAACAAAATTACTCCAAAAATCTATAAATTCATCTTTCCAACTAACTGAAAGATAAGCCCTTACAGTTTATGTTTCAAAACATTGACTATCATAACACTAAATGCAATATTTCCCTTCCTGTTTAAACAACAATAATCGCCTTCTCTCCCAGAGAGGAACTTAATAGTTTCAGACATTTTGCAATCTTCAACTTTAATCAGAAGAGGGAGCAAGTACTGTCATCATCAAGAAACCATGAACACTGACACAAAATTGGTAAATTTGGTAAATAAAAGTCTTGCCCCTGTAATTTTGAAAAACATTAAACTAGTCTTTAAACTGTAAAAAAAATATGTATATTCCACAAAGTGGAAATTTCTATCTTCCCAACAAACTCAAGGAGTGACCCATTTGGATTTTACCACGATACCGCCTTATAATTTGTGTCAAAACACTGGACGAAAATTTTACTGACATCCTGCACAATAATAAACGTCTTCTCTTCCAGAAAGGAAATTTAATAGTTTCAGACATTTTGCAATCTTCAAAATTAATCAGAAGAGGGAGCAAGTACTGTCATCATCAAAAAGCTTCACAAACATCAACACTGGACACAAACTTGGTTAATTTAACAGTCCCAAACAATAATTTTTGAAAAAATTAAACTAACCCAGTCTTCAAATTGCAAAAAAAAAGTTTCTTTACTCCCCTAAGTTACAAATGTCTACCTTGACAACTAACCCAAGTAGTGACCCATTTACATATTTCCATGATACATCCTTACTGTTAATGTTTCAAAATATGGACAATCAAAACTATGAACGTAATATTTACTGACTTTTTCTAAAACAATCAACGTCTTCTCTTCCAAAAAGGAACTTAATAGTTTCAGACATTTTGCAATCTTCAACTTTAATCAGAAGAGGGAGCAAGTACTGTCATCATCAAAG
>JARFNW010189572.1:15389-26491 GCA_031763155.1 Dirona albolineata
AGCTTCACATTCATCAACACTGACACAAATAGGTGAAAACAATTTTCTTGGGTTTTCCATTGCCCAGTCTATTGTGCGTACTTCCCGAATAGCACGGTCAAGTTGCTGGGGAAAGTCTTCTGACGATCTTGTTCAATTTGGTAAATTAGGTAAATATAAGTCCCTCCCCAATAATTTTGAAAAATATTACTTGTCTCCAAAGAGGGAGCAAAAAGAGGGTTTTCACATCCAATAAATCCAACGTAAAACAGCAAATCCTTCAATTTAAAATTTCACAAACTGAATCAAAGACGACACAGGTGAAATAAAGATATTAATAGAATTGTAAACTTAGTCCAGAAGTGATCAATTTGACAAGATGAAATAAGACCTGTGTCGTTTGTTCAGATCGAAAGACAAAATGACAATATAAAATCAAAGGTGGCCAAAATCAGAATTGAAAAAAAACCAAACAAACAAAACAAAACATGTGAAAAGAAATGCAGAGTATCACACTCTCCATAACATATTAGCTGACACAATGAATGCTTGTTTGTAATTTGACTGGCGATAGCAATGAACATTTCAGACTCGTTGCAATCTCCACAACACTCAGAAGATGGAGCAAATTATGTCATCACACAAATGCTTTCCATAGTCGACACTGACAGGTTGTTTCACTCTATTTTAGAGTTTATGTCGAGGTAGAATGGGTATGCAAAGACCTACATTAAACTATTCCTGTCATTTCCATATGAACATATTGCCCTATATAAATCAATGATGTGTTATAATATATCTATCATTGACTTACCCTCAAAGCTCTTGAATGATTCAAACAACTCAATCAGACCCTCTGTGGTCAGCTGCTCGTGGTACTTGGAGGCAATCTGGACACAGACCTGCAGGTTCTGTCGGATGTTGGCAGTCAGCATTGCCTTCAGGCATTCCAAGGAGTCATCCACGGACAAGGTACCAAAGTAGGTCACCAGCCACTGTGCACAAGATGAGACAACAAATAAATAAAACATCTTATATTTCCTCTATCATTGTTCTGTCGTGATATTCTCCTCTTGCCAATAAAAAAAATGAAATGAAACGTTTCATTTTATTGCAATAATACAAATGCATCACCCTCTACAGTAACAAGACTTGGAAACATCATCCCTACTAGTCAAATCATTATAAAAAGATAACTCAACATCTTCATTGTGAGATCTACTTATCCCACTGTTAAACTAATATTAATTAAATATGCAATGAAGCCCTCTTTTAAATTTGTTGCTGAACATAAGCAAGACACAACATATGCACTATATTCCATTAAAAAAATTGTTCTTAAATAATTCACAAGGTTTGATTGAAATATCACATGAGAAAGAAATAATTACCTCCTGGTTAAGAAGATGGGTATGAACAACAGCTCTCTTGACATCATACAAGTCAGTGTAATGCTCTAGTGCCTGAAAAGGAATTGATCAACAGTAAAATATTTATATTCTGTCACTGCAACTTACAAAAACAGGATTTTACTCTGTTACAAACATTTAGTATTTACTAATAGAGGATGATAACTGCAATTCTTATCTTGTACACTAATTTCATGTATATCTATAAATACACCAATTAAATATATTAAGTATTTGTCTGTTGAGTGTTAAGTTTTTAGATGACCTACAATACATTAGCTCAAATGAAGATGAACATCCGCCCTGGTATTGTGAAGATGGTTCAAAGCGCGAAAATTGACAACCCCAAAATACATATTTCGATTGAATTCATAAATTTCATCAGCCAAAATGACAACAATTATTTTATTTCTTCAAAATTTCTTACCCTCTGGAGCAAACCAGCTTTTTCACACAGCTGGGCAACATGAGCACGGTCATAGTGGGTAAACATCTGGTTTCCAAGAATGGCATCAGCAACCTAAAGAAGAAGTAAATAAAGAAAAATATTACAAGCTGAATTCCAAATCAAAATTAACAACAAATAATCTAGAAATCAATACTGGAAATACAAATATAGATTATTTCCTTATGTCACAAAAACCCTAAATACCAGACATGTTTCAAAAGCATTAGGTCGAATCACATAAACCGTGTGGAGATGAAATAACTCAGTTCAGTGGGGGTTTTTTTAGGTTAACAGTTATAATTTGTTATTTGTGTATATATGTCAGTCACATGCAGTTTTGTCTTTGTATATTTCATCACAAAATCAGTCGAGTAAAAATGAGAACTGCTGGTCACTGCTATAAAATACCTGAGGGGCAGAAAGGAGGTTCATTTCTAGGAGCCTCGTCTGGAGTGGTGCTTCCGATGGCCGATTGTTCTTCAGTGCATCCAACAAGAAGGATGTGCATTGCTGGATCAAGTTGAACTCCATGAAAACATCCACAATCTGGAGAAAGGACAAGCAAAAAATATTTTTAAAAAGTAGAGCATGGGGTAAAACAAATGTACCACAAGTGGCCTTTTGGTTTAATGAAGGTAAGAAAGAAAAAAAAGAGCTGTTAAGTCTTTACGGGTTAAAAGAAAAACAACTTTAAATATTATACTTTTTCCATGACATATCAGCATGCAATTCTCTCTTTAAATTTTTTGAAAAGCAGGAATACGTTCGAAAATGGAACCTACTTGGTTGAGATCAGCTAAGGGTTCGTCATCCTGAACCATCATCTGTGCAAACTGAAGTCCTTGATCTGGGTTAATGCGCATCAAATTACGTAGCAGGAAGATGTAATCGGGTGTAAACCCTACTTTCTTTGAGTACAGAATGATCTTCTGGAACTGTCCTGTTTCTGCAAAACACTGGATCACCTGTGAACACAAGAATGAGAGATTTAAGTAATAGTAATAACTAATCTATATTTACACACAAATTCGCAAAGCGCTCTATGAATGGCGCTGAAACAAATTCAGTAATTAACAAAACAAGTATGTGCCATACAGTGAGGATATAAGTCCAGAGAAACAATGGCAGACTTTACATATACAATGAATGATAATTTCTGTAGATAGAAAGTCCCGTAAAAAATTAATCAAACTAAGGTATAGGTCTATGTGTCAAATAAGTAAAAGAGCACATAAGAGTATTTGAGAGTTGTTTTTTTTATGGGATTGAAAATATACAAATGGAGTTTGAAACAATTTTACTAAATTCTGCGTCACACGGCTTTATAGGTAGTGAGTGGAGTCATGTGTCTACACTAGGAACGGCAAGGACCTATGGCAGCTGCAACGCATCAAAGAGTAGGCCTCTGCCTTGGCAAAATTGAAATTCTATCCACCAAACAGTCTGCTTGTGTTAAGTTCTTAATCCAAATAGCTTATATTTCTATAGAGCCCTGCATTGCACTGCAGTATTCAAGGCAATTGATAAGAAAGAAAGTAAGAAAAAATGCTTTGCTAAATGAAGCAAATATTTGTAATACAAAAATAACATGAAAGTTTACCTTTTGGGGAACACCAGCCCGAAGATAGACTGACAAAGCGAGTGTTGGATCAGCGGTTTTGACAATGTCTCCAAGCTCTTCACTGCACTCCAGCTGTGAAAGAAGAAAAGTAAAAATATTAAAATTATACCATCAAAGATCATTACAATTATTTTTTAGGCTACAATGAAATAACATGAATTTTGTTGAAAAAAATTTCATTAAAAAATCGGAATATTCCAATGAAATCAGAAAAAAAGTAGTAGATCTGACATAATGCAATAGACTCCATATATAAAATTAGGGTCTCATGTAAAGATATATAAATTTCATAACCAGAAGCTCCCAGATGTAAACTTCACGAGAAAGGACTATATTCGACACCAATCAACGTATCCGAATGCTCACCTTTTCTTCCTTGAGCCACTTCTCCACCAGCTGTTTGCGGCCTTGTTGCAAAACAGGTCTGCACAACTCCAATGACTCGTACTTGTTGAGCTGACCCTTGTCCAAAAGAATTCCAAAGTATTGCAGAAGAGGGGATGTTGTTCCTTGGGTGGAGGGCACTTGCTGAAAGCGTTGAATCGTCTGAGGTGTTCTGAGGATACCCTGTGAAAGGAAATAAAAACAAAACCCATTAATAACATGAACACTTTAAGAACGCTAACTGTATCAATAAAAACTCATCTCCACAATTTCATTTTTTTTACACGCCTCATTTCCAAAGATACAGACATATGCTTCAAGCTTGTCAAGGAAATGATTAATACATGATAAACTCATATAACATATACTATAATAACACATTCAGATCAAATATAAAGGTGGAAAAAAAGTGTCATAACATGACATATGCCACGGCGAGCAAAGAATTGCTTTCTTTTTTTTGTTAGAGAAATGCAATCAAAATTACCTTGGGTGCACTGGCAGCAACTTTAGCAGCTTCCTGGTAGTTTCCAGCCTGGAAAAGGTTGTTGAATTTCAGTACAAAAAGGTCCTCAGCACCGGGTAGATTGCAGCGGGATGAAATTTTCAAAGCTAAATCAGGATTGGCTAGCTGAGAGTTGACGTATTGGACAATGTTTTCTTCCTCCACACTCACAGACAATACCTGACGAAAAAGAATAAAATAAACATTAAAAATGTCAATGCACATAACAGTAACTGACAAATATTTTCAATTGAAAATTTTTCCTTTTTTCAAAAAATAATATCGCTATTAGGCACTGATCAGGTAAAAAAATAATGCCAAGGTCCATCTTCTGCAATGAAGTGATCAGCAAGCGCTGAAAATTAGAACAATTGCAATTTTTATGTCGCAGATAAATAGGGAACTGAACAGTCTCTTTACCCACTTGCAAACAATAACTTCTTTCTCACACTTCCCCAAATAACAACAAAAATTTATAAACCCAGTCATTCATCTAATCTTCAACTCACCTGTCCTTTCCTATTGACGCCAATGATTCCATCGGTAGCCTCATGAGATGCAGTGACAAAAATGGTGTCAGCACTGATTCTGTTCATGTAAATGCACGTACCAGTCTCAATGTCATACATGTGAATGTAACCATACTTAGTGACAAGGAAAACCACACCATACTTGTTGCTGGTCTGCAATTTAAAAAAAAAAGAAAAAATTAATCATGGAACAAGAAATTGTTGATAGAAGGGAACCCTAGCTCAAATTAAATTTACAAAGCGTTCTATGGACATGTTTGAAATATTTTATTTTCTAATTTCCAGGTTCAAGTAACATGATAACTGATCACTAGCAGTGACAAGTAGGTACTTCAGTCCATAGAAAATTTAACAGAATTACATCTGCTAAACACTAAAAAACCTATATAATTCAACATTCATTAATCCAGGATGAAACCATCTCTTTGAAAGAGGATAAATTTAAAAAATATAAAATAATAACTGGTCATTTGTTAATCCAACCACCTCACCCCTTGAAATCATAAAATACCAAGACAAAATACTAAAGCAAGCTTCATCACCCAAGTAAGAAAATGAAAATCAACAACCCCTATTCTCTGTCTCATGTTATAGGGAAAGAAGAAGTACCTGCATAGCAACAGGAAAGTCATTCGGAGCCTCAACTGGGAAGAAAACATCAACAGCCTTCTTAGTAAAAGGTTGGTTTCCAGCTGGCGGCGTGCCCACTTCAATGAGGTGTAACTGGAAACGAAAATTGGTAAAAGTTGGTTTCGTAGACAAGAAACTCCATTTTGATCATCAACAGTGTCACAAACAAACAAGCACAAAAAATACATAGTACAAAATGTGTCATAACTACTGCTAAAATGAATTTATGTGTGTAGTGTGTAAGTAGAAAAAGTACTTAGCCAAGTAAAAAAACACCTAAATATCTGTGTCTGTAAATATACTTAAAAGTGGTAAACAAAGCAAGTCTCTCCTGGCTATGCCGAAGTCTGAATGTTTCACTGATGTTCGAACGGCTCAAATCTGGTGCAGTTGAGTCAGTCTTTGATAATACAAGGCATTAACTTGCTTCAAAAATGTATCATTTTGAACATTTTAAGATCTTAAGGTTCCTGAATATTTACCTTTAAGACAGCTGTTATCTATTATGTTGAGATGACCTGAAGAGATGGCAACCAGCCCATTCAATGTGTTGTTCACCAACGCAAAATATGTATTAACGAAAGAGAATCAGTTGTAGTCTTTTTTTGTTTTGTCACTATGATTGGCTGTCAAATTGCCATTACAAGAATAAATTAGTCAATGATATTAATTATAGGATGCAAATTTATCTGTCTCTCGAAATAAAAAGATTGAATCAGAAATTTCACCTTTCCACCTTGAGCTCCTCGGACACCGAAAATAAACAGAGTTGATGGGTTAGGATTACCATCAACTTTGAAACTGGCAAAGGATGCAGCGTGACCTTCGATTGGCTGGCTCACTTTTCTCTCAACAGAATACAGCTGCATGGCTCCAACAACACGGTTTTGCTGATAGGAAGAGGGGAAATAATCTTAATCAATATGTCCTGCCAAACTGATAAAAAAACATTTCTTACAATAACGACATAGACATCTATATCCAATCCAGTAAACCATATACTTAAGTTGAAATTAATAAAACGCAGTATTAAAAACACCAACTCCATAGCAACTCAAGTGTCACACCATTTAAAAAGCAAAACTTAAATGATATATGTACAAGATCAAACACTTGGATTTGAAAACAATCAACATACCTGTGCAGAAATTCCAACAAGCAATAGCCACTGCTGGGCTGCATCTGTCCTGTAGTTGATAATCTGACAGCCACTGAGGTTTGAATGTCGTTCAAACACTTTTTGGGGCTGAGAGTCACCTGTGATAAACAGAAAATTATCAAGATATATTCAGAACATACAAAAAGGCAATAATCCAAACTAGATCTGTGCTCAAACCAAACTTTACGGTAATCATACTTCTTGGGTACCCACAGTAAAGGAATTTTGACCCCTTAAATATGTGGTTACTCTTTCTACTTTATATTCAAAATTCAAGTCAGTGTCAAAACATGACACTGGAGTCTTGTCGCAGAAAAAAAGTGAAGTGAGAAGTAGAGGTCCACCCTCCCCAACAATTTGTCACATTAAAAAACCCATCAAATATGCATGTGCAACTTTTTTCTTTTTTGTTCTGACACCAGTTGACACTTTGTGACGTGAGAAAGGAAAAATGAAATCAAACCCTCTAATATCACATTCTACAAAATAGATGAATTTATATTTTTATAAAGCATTTTACTTATAAATATTATTCAAAATGATCAAATAGACCAAAACACTGTTACATCAGCCTACCTTCCATGGCCCAATGGTAAACAGCAGTTTCAGTAACCAAACCAATCATGTTGACTGAAATCCACTTCCAAAAGGTCACGTCATCAGTCATAGTGTGAGCCTTCATTTTGCTCTTCATCTCGATGTTGAAAATCTGCAGGGTTTTGCCAGCTGAAAGTGAAAAGAGGAAAACACCAAACTTAGAAAACAATACAGGTATTAGTGAAACATACTATGACAGTTCTCTAAGACAGATTTTGTCACGAGGCAACAATTGAGTCTTGGAAATAAAACATATCTGGTCAAAAATTTACAGCATGAATGAGAAAGCTTACATAGAGTAGATAATTAGACATATAACTGCAAAGGCCCGACTCGCCACGGAGAATTAACCAGACGAGTAGAGACCAAATCATCCCTTGCCTCACCTTTCAAAGCAATGACTTTACTGGTTGGATTCATGATGGCAGAATCTGCAGAAATCTGCCGACGGATGGGATTGGTTGGGTCATTCATATCAATAATGACGACCTGGGCAGTTTCCCCGACCTTCTCCCTCACACAGATGAACTTGTCTGACTCCATGGTCAGGGTACTGAATCCAATGTTGGCGGCATTGATGCCAACACTTGTGAGCTGCAAAAAATACAAATGAAAAGTATCTTTTCATATACACAGAAAAAAAAATGAAGTTCAATATTATGTGTTGGCGTTAGTTCTTTTTTAGCCTAGGCTAAAAGAGACATGGTTGATATACATGCAAATGAGAGCAGGCAGATGTGGTGAAAGAGGGACCAATACAATGATTCATAATAGGTGACAGTTGGCTACAAGATACGAAATATGCTTTTACCATTACTGAGCGGCCTCTGTAAAAGAAAATGTGACAATTCTATCACATAGAGTGTGCTCGTGGAAATGCAGAGAAAGAAACAAATATTGAGTCTTCAGATTTTTGTATGTGAGCTTTCAAAGACTCCAAAGCTCATAGTAGTTTAGTGTGTGTGTGTGGGGGGGGGGGGGGGGGGCGTATTCGCCCCCCCTAGTCCATGTAGCAGTGTGGAATTTTGAAGGATGGTCTGTGCATATTTCTGTTGGTGTGCTTTAGTGGGAGTTTTGGAAGTCCTTTACAGTGTTGTTAATCCTGTACCGGGAGCCAAAGTCTTGCGGTTTTTTTCTCATTTCCAGATGATAAAGAATCAATTTTAATAGGATCAATTTCAATATTAGCATGTTTCTGGCACTAAATTGGCAGTGATTACGGTTAAAACATGCCATGAATCAAAATCCCTAGAGACATTCAGCAGTGACACCCTTAATACAGAGTCAAGAGGAGAAGCAGGGGGCGGTATTGCCTAAGACCAGACTAAAAAGGAAACAAATTGAGGTCATAATGAAGTCAAAGGCAAGGGCCAAGGGGACCTGAAAAGCTGGAGATTGAAACTAGAAATATATTGGTTAAATTACACAAGAAAGAAAGGACGGTGCCTGTAGAATTTGTACTGCCTCTTCTCTGACAGCGGATTAAACAAAAACAAAAATAGAATATAGATAGATGTCTACACTAGTCAATAGATTGTAGTTGTAGCCCATTTCATTGAAAAAATATAGAGAAAGAAAGGTCCACCCACACATACTTTCACAAGACTGACAGTGACACACCCCCTTTTCATTCAATTTCAGGTGACCATACATAACATAATTCAGCTGCCTGCTTCATGTTTTGACTACTCAGCATTGGTTCGTCTCATAGTTCTTTTATTATGAAGCCAATCACCTCATATTCTAGCATAATATATTTGGTAAAGCCATCCTTTTTGTTTTAGACCTGAATTTACACTCTTCCGGTGTTCCGAAACATGGCGATCTTGGTGCCATGTCATCATTCGTGAGTCATTTGTTTGTCTATGCCACAAACTAATAAGAGACAATATGCTTTCCATGACACGCTTATTATTTTAGGGCTATGGATTCTCTTTGAAATTTGGTTCCAATCAAAGGACATGGACACCTGTTTCAATCAAACTTCAGTATTTTGAGGGGCGTGTTTTGCACTCAAATACTGCTTGACACATAATCAGATGGAGGACAAATTCTCACCTGGACATGCTCCTGGAACCGAATTGGTAGAACGGACGACATGGCTTAAAGCCAAATAAACAGTTAACTAACACCAATCGAAAAAAAGTACTATATCCCAATTGTCCGTGTCAACTTCGTGGTTTTCTGAGGTCTAAATGTCACTGTTGTGTCGAAGATGGCCGCCGCCGGTGGTGAAAAAGGAAGTAGTGCCTCATCGAAAGACCGAAAAAGAGAAGAACTTGAAACATATAACAAATAGTTCATATAATATGTTCTGACCATTAACTATCCCTAGATATTCATTTAAAGTCTCATTTAGGAATACGATACTTCAGTCACACAATTTAGACAATTATATGTTGGACTATATTTATTACGTTGATAATATATTCATACGCATTCGCCATCAGTCACAGCGAGAGGCGGCTGAATAATCGCAAACAAACACACATCGCAGGGATGGAAGGGTTGTCAATATAGTTCTTTTCGAGATAGATTGTCGTCTGTCTATTCGTTACGGTTCTTCCAAATATCTTCATATTTACTGCCTTAATCGTCTTTTCTGCATTAAAGATTCAGATGCAACACAAGGATAACATATATTTAGCCCTCTAATATATTTCTAAATCACTAGAACTTATAACAAAGAAAAACAATCTAATTTATGTTGGTAGTGAGTTGGCAATCCAAGAGGGAAAACTGGAGACAAGAGATAGATAGCGAGAGTTTCATGTCGTGTGGTGCGCGACGCACGGGCATTTTGTACTCAAGAACCGATAAGGGACCTACAATACTATTATTACTATATTCTACTATCGATGATGAAAGAGTGTATGGGGGAGGCACAACGCCTACGAGTTTTTACATTGCCAAAAATAAAGTGACCCACGCTATGCTACTGTGTTATTGTCGAAGAACACTGACGTTAGGCCTAACAGTTATTGAAAATCCGATCAATTTCTGTCTTAGGCTATCGATCAATTTGCCCAGTCCAACGCCCAGCTCTTAGTGATGTAAGACGAGCACCACAAACAAACTGAGATCCTTCTCAAATTATCTCAAACGCATACATTCCTACAATATGAGATCAATGTATTTGGATACAACTCTGAGACATTATAATACGTCTATTAATTATCTATCTGCTTTTATGCCAGATATATTGTAAACTATAGTTCCAAACGACGTTTCGTCAGAAGTCCTGTTTCAGATTACGCAAAGACAAATGAAACGCTTTGCATTGTTTTTTTATTATTGATCCACAGTCCTACTAGCCCAGAAATGTTTCCCATTTTTCGACAAACCTAATACGAATCCGTGAGCATTTTTCTTGGGCACATTTTTTTCTGATTTGGACGAAAAAGTGCACAAGTTATTCTAACTTGACAACCTTTTTTCGATTACGTAATGCCAAGAGCATGAGGCAGACAACACATCCTATCTACGTGACGGGATTGCGACAGAGTGCAACCAACATCACCATTAACTTTGCATACACAAGAACGACAGAGGACAGATCTACGTGGGGAAAAATGATCGGCAACGTGCAGAACAGCACTCGCCAAGCATGGTGATGACGATGGTCAAATCAAAGACGGTGCCTCTTGTTTTAATTCCATCTTTGACCCCGAGCCTTGAAAACTTTGAGACAGCCAGAGAACTATATATATACTGATTATAGCACATAGTCATAGTCCAAATCTGGGACTTCTGCGTTTCAAAGCGACAACGTTATCAAGAACGCCTGACTGGGACTAAGACTTCGGTCGGGGGGGGGGGGGGGGGGGGGGCGGGGGGGGG
>JARFNW010189573.1:0-16548 GCA_031763155.1 Dirona albolineata
CGATACCGCTCAGTGTCAATTGACGTTTACCCCTGTTTTCGTCAATTGGCACCGAGTCACTCGGTGCCAATTGACACTACGATAAATATTATTATAATAGTAATAGTATAGTAGTAATGAAAGGTCAGTAGCAATACTATGGTCAAATGTTTGCCTCTTAATTAAAACGTTCTATGGCAGCTAAACTAATCTTTGGTATAAAAGCAGAACTATGATCAGTGCTGAACAAGGTCATAAGAAGTGTGAGCCCTGAGGGTGGTTTTAAAAAAAAAAGACACTGTGCAAAACAAAACAAAAGTTTCAGGACCTGAGTACAGTAAGATTCAAAGAGAGGGCTAAGAATTTAAAGGTCAAAACTAAGTGGCAACTGTGGCATTTGGATAGGTTTCTTTACTCAAGGTCCAGAGTTTGAATCCTAACAGAGCTATCAATATGCATCCTTGGGAATGAATCTTTACACATTTTTCTGTACACTTTTATGTGAATGAGTACCCAGCTTCAAGTAGAGACAGATATATTGTCAATATTTTAGGATGATTGACCCAGCAGGTTCGAATAGAGTTGAGAAGGAAATGGAATGACAAAACCTGCTGAGTATATATGATGTTAAGTCTGTGAGTGCATGTCTGTGTATGTGTACACAGGGGTACAGACTGTAAACACATTCTATCTTAACCCTTGTTGGAAAGGGGGGGGGGGGTCTTCTTTTTGTTGTCACTCACTGCAGTCTCTTTTATCTGAAAATGTGATAGAAATGTCCATTTAGTGCTAGGGATTGACACCACTAACTTAACAAAGCTATTGAAACCCAAAAATTTGATTGCAAAATAATGATTAATCTTGTGATTGCATAACTTTTAAGCCTAGGCAGCAGCAAATATTAGTGTGTAGAGTATATATATCATGTGAATAATATTATGCTAGCATCAGTGCTGCTTTTATTTCACATTTTGTTGTATTTCTGAAACGCTACATCTCTGTGTTTTATAAAAGAAGTTATTTATAAGAGCATTCAGACATTCATGCCTCACTTTAAATCATCAACACTCAAAGTCCAAGAAATCGGAAATTTGAGATCCTTCTTTGATAATGTTTTACCTCGTATGATTTAATTATTTTTTCATTTGGCTTCTTTTTAATTTTATACTTTGTAAAACACAACACAGCCTCTAACTGAGTGCAAAGTTGTGTTAAACTTGCAACAAATATTTAATGTCATGCAGAAATTCTCATTGCTTCATGTATCAGTGACTGAAATTTTGTTCTGAACGCACTGTTAATCAATAGAAATGCTAGTACTTGTGTCCAATTTTTTTAAACTCACCTCATTTTGTTTACAGATGCAAAGAGAAATTATACAATAAAGTTCTTCCAACTGCAAGTATAGTAATGTGCTTTTACAATGAAGCTTGGTCAACCCTTCTCCGCAGTATTCATAGTATACTCTCTCACACGCCTAAGGAGCTGATTAAAGAGATTATACTCCTTGATGATGATAGCTCTTTTGGTATGAATTCAATTATAACCCAACCCCCCCCCCCCCCTCTCTCTTTAGACTACACAGACACATACACACACCACTTTTAAATGCACCATTTTCCTCCTTAAATCTGTTTGTTGAGCACTTGTGAAAGGAATGTATTCACTTTGTGTACTCTAATAAATTTAATAAAACATGTCCAAAACGTCTCCATTTAAACATTTATAATCTGTTTAAATGGCCAAGCTTTGATCAAAGTGGACGACAGTTTTGAATCATGGGCTGATGCAAACCTCAGAAAACGTTGCCCTTTCCAACATATTGTGCTTTGCAGACACAGGCTGGCACTTAGCTCTATGCTTTTCAAATCAGTGATCGCTTACTTTGCTAAGATTAAAGCAATATGATATGCCTGAAATAGTTTTTAACATTATGAGTGTGTATGTATATATGTGTGTTTAGTTATAGTATGTAAATTTTATGCCTGCATTTAACACATTCTTACTTTTGATAATTATTTTTTTTATGATATCAGATATCTATTTACATTTATTCCTTTTCAATGTTTAGATATATATTGTATTTTTAAGGGTACTAAACTAATGCCCTTAGAAGATATGCCATGTATATCCCTTTCTCTTTTAGTATTTTGTCTGAATTATCTGACACAAAATTGAAAGAGGCTCAATTTTGATCTTTACTATATAGCCTATGCAACAAATTATCTGAGTTTTTACCCCATTCTAATGTGCTTTGGCCCTTTTGTTTTAGGGATGTGTTTGCACAATATATAAGTATGCAATACCATCATCGGGACATTATTGCAATTATTATTTTGATTATTCTTTTTATCAAAATAGCTTGTAATACACTATTTGAACATTGAAACCTTTGTGTAAAATTGATGTGTTTGATTTTACACCCTATTATCGTCAAATTGACACCTAAAAGTTGCACATGACTTGTGAATACATTGCTTGGCATTGCATTTATAGACTATGATACAAAATTCAAGTTCATCATATTTTTGCCAAGCAATGCAAATTTTGGTCTGATTTTTCTCTGGTTACAACTTTTCAATCTCTTTATCGTTGGTTTTCTCCTCTGTGCAGATCATCTCAAATTGCCCCTTGATGAGTACATCAAAGCCAATTTCACCAATGTGAATATAATTCACAGTCCTGTTCGTTTGGGTCTGATCCGAGCAAGAATGGAAGGTGCTAAGCATGCCACAGGAGAGGTTATTAACTTTAATATCTCTATTATTCATCTATATTATATTATATATAATATATTCTCTCTGTCTTTTAGTTATTAGCCATTAAAGTGTAAAAGTCAGACTTAAACATTTGAATTTGAATAATCTGCCATGTATTTGCCATCATAGATAATTCCTTTTTGTGAGTGTAGTACTACTAGTAGTAGTAGTAGTGATAATTTCGCTTTTGAGTTTTGATTGCAATGATCCTTGGTTAAAATAATATATTGAGTTATGTATCATACACATTGATAGATTTGTATTGGATGATTATTGGATTATTAGCATCTTTGTTAAGGAATAAAAGGGGAGAGTTAAAGGTTAATTTTAATGCTATTATTGCAGTTAATCTGTATATATTAATATTATTAATATGTTATGAATGTGATAGGATGGTGATTGTCAAAGTTTTCTTTATTTGGACATGTAGCTAATGTGAACAAAAAAAGTATAGTATGTTCATTGTTTTCCTTTCGTCTTGTTAAAGGTATTAGTTTTTTTGGACAGCCATATTGAAGTTGGTGAAGACTGGTTACCTCCCTTACTTGATCGCATCACCATGAATAGAAAGTGTGTTGTCATACCTGTTGTTGATACGATAGAGGGCGAGACTATGATTTACAAGAAAGCAAACATTGTCAGAGGAGGTTTTACATGGACACTGTTACACAACTGGGAACAGCTTCCTATTGACGTCCTCAGTCAAGTTGAGCTGAATTATGATCCATTTATGTGAGTATTGAGTTATTTCTTATTAGATTTATAAGACTTCTGATCCATACATTACAATTACAATAGGTATAATACATTTTTTAACTTAATTAAAATGGATGAAAAAAAGAAAATTACCTTGGAATATATTTGGTTCTTAAGAATACGGATAATGTCACAAGGTCTGGGAAGATGTAAAGAGAAATTATGTTTGAGACTAAAATAGTAGAGGGAAAGTACATTATTGTTTAAAGTGCAAAGAAGCCAAAGTAAAAATGAGTAAGTGAAATGTAATAATAAATCGTAACACCTCAATTATACAGGAAATTAATAAGAAAGAAAAGATAATATCCTTTCCATCATTCACTCATGCCTGTGGTCATCATTCACTCATGTCTATGGTCATCATTCACTCATGTCTATGGTCATCACTCACTCATGTCTATGGTCACCATTCACTCATGTCTATGGTCATCACTCACTCATGTCTATGGTCATCACTCACTCATGTCTATGGTCATGATTCACTCATGTCTATGGTCATCACTCACTCATGTCTATGGTCATCATTCACTCATGTCTTTGGTCACCATTCACTCATGTCTATGGTCATCATTCACTCATGTCTATGGTCATGATTCACTCATGTCTATGGTCATCATTCACTCATGTCTTTGGTCACCATTCACTCATGCCTGTGGTCATCATTCACTCATGCCTGTGGTCATCATTCACTCATGCCTATGGTTAGAAGGACTCTCTGTTTTTATTTTTCAGCTCTCCCACGATGCCTGGGGGTTTGTTTGCCATGGAGAGAAATTATTTCTATGAGCTCGGAGAATACGACAGTGGCATGGACATCTGGGGAGGGGAGAACATAGAAATATCTTTCAGGGTAAGCAATGGAAAATAATTACTTCTGATTCTTCATTTAGTCCTTCAAAGTAGTTCCCTCCTTCATTTATGCAGCATTTCCAGTGAGAGATACTTCTGTGGAACTTGTCTTTTGGAATCAGGTTGAAAACCTGCAAAAAAATTTGATGCTTTGGTATTCCCAAACCGTCTACCTTGCAATGCAGATTTCAGCTTTTGTAATGCAAAATAATCACAAGGAGAAAGATCTGGTGATAGGGAGGACAGGGAAAAACTTTGTATGTCCTTTCAGCTATATTATACAGCTGAACATGAAACAGTGACATGGAATGATGCATTGTCATGTAGCCGATTCCAGTCTCCTCATATCAACATTTCATGTCGTTTGCAGCTAACATCTTCTCTTAATTGCTTTAGGACCTCAATGTAGTAACCCTGGTTGATTGTTTAACCATGAGGCACATACTGACGTCACAATGCCCTTCGAGTCCTAAAAGACAACCAACATGCTCTTGATACTACTTTTGACCATCCATACTTTATTTGGTCTTGTTGAAGTAAATGGTGCGTTCAAAAGGTGCCGGTTTGGTATTTTTACCTACAAGACACATTTCGGGAGCTTCTTGAACTGGGTAGTATTTGGATGGCCAATCCACCGTGACTGTTTTTTTAAAAATCCTCTGTTCTAAACAATTTATTTTAACTTGTCCCCTTATTCAGGTGGGTTTAAAAAAATATATTTTTGTCAACTAAATTTTATTTCTGCTGTAATGAATCAAATTCTCTATCCAGCCTTTTCTTTGCCTTAGTGAGATGGATTTTTTATTTTGTTTTATTTTTTTTACGATTATAATGGATAGTTGTTTTTATTTTCAAAACAGATTTGGCTGTGTGGAGGCAGGTTAGAAATTGTACCATGTTCTCGCATTGGTCATGTCTTTCGTCAGTTTCGCCCCTATGCCTCACCAGACGGTCAGGATACAGCCACACGTAATGCTGCCCGGGTGGCCCATGTGTGGCTTGATGATTACAAAGTAAGGGAAGAATTTTGATTTGTTATATCTATTGCCTCATCTCTTTATTCTAAATGTTTTAGCATTGCAGTCGTAATGCAACTTTGGTACTCATATAAGCATGAGATGACCAAAAAGCAAATTTTAGAGCAAATTGAGGAATTTGTACCAATGTAATTAGATTGTAAATCAGCCAATTTGGTCGTGGAGGAGCCCTAAACGTGTTAAACTTTGAAAGCCACATTTCATAATAGGATGTCCTGTGTTTATGAATGACCTCAATAAAGAATCCATAGCTGGATCAAGATTGCAAAATTGAGTTTTCAACTAATCAATTTTGCTATCTTTTACTCTTCCCTACGTGTATATACATATTATTATACCTTCTGTTTGATTTACAGAAACATTTCTTTGATATTCGACCTGAGGCCATGACAAAGGGTTTTGGTGATGTCAGTGACAGGATTGCTTTACGTGAAAGGCTTGGTTGCAAATCTTTTCATTGGTTTCTTGAAACGATCCATCCAGAGCAGGTAATACATTATGTTTTTATTTTTATTTTTTATTTTTATTCTGTTTACATTTTTTGTTATCTTTCTTGAAACAAAAATTTTGATTGATCAGCTTATTGAAATTCCTACAATGGTGAACCAAAAGGGAAGCTAGCGCAGTTTTATATTGGGATGTTTGGTAATATATTTTTAATTCTCTACTTTATTTGAATTGATCTCAATTTGAATTTGCAGATTGTACCAGGTGAAAAGGCAAAAGTTCCAGGAGCCTACTACCGACGTCCACATCGTCCAAAGCCTACTATACTAGCAGAGGGCTTTGTAAGTCGTATAGAAATATACCTTGCGCTGTTGCTGTTACTCAATGTTTTTTACTTTGCATGCATCAAATTTTTGTTTTATGTGTTGATTGATGATGTTTGTTCTTTGTTTTTTTGTTCTGTTGTACATTTCTGTTTTGTAAAAACATTTGCTTGTTTTTTGGAAGATTCCAACCAAAAGTTATATTATTATTATTATTATTGAAATATTAACCAAAAATAATCTCATATAAGATGACAATAAGATTCATGCGCATAATACTAAATGAGCAATTAAAATTATTTTTTTACCTGAAAAGTCTATAAAATTGTTTAATATCTTTGTGACCTGATCATGTCCTTTCCTCTTTGCCTGTCTATACTAGATTGAGCAAACACTAATGAACTGTTGTGAGAGTCAGAAATGTATGCATGTTCAGTGGTCTGCGTTTTTTCCTTCTCGTAGCTTTGATTGACAAGACAACTAGAAACATTCAAAGAGGTGTTTTTGCTAGAACTGTGGAGTGTGGAGCAACAGATGTGACATTTTGAAATTGAAAACTTGCTGAAAATACAATGTTTAATTGTAGATTGGAAAATATTATCGTAAATAGTGGCTACTTGTCTATGACTCACAACTACCATAAAATTGGTTCATGTTTGGAAGGTATTTTGTGATCAATGGAAACCGCTATTTTATTATATATTTGTTATTTTATAATATATTTTTTGATCAATGGAAACATTATTTTAGTCCTCCTTGTTCACAGTAGTTCATTCTGATATTTTTTACCCTAATAGCTAAGACACCAGAGGTCAAGTCTATGTGTAGTGCCAGAGAGAGATCCTCCATTGAAAGGGATGGTGATGATTTTGGAGAAATGCCATCTTCTTAAACAGGACCAGGTTAGTTTAAGCAACTAACCACAACATTAATGCATGATAATATCTCAAATATAAATCATCAAGAAAGGGAAGGTGATTGAAAGTTGAGAGACAAGGAGGGGAAGAGATGGAACGAAAGATAGAACGATTGGAATCGAAATGGTAATATAACCTATACACTAACAGACTTTACAAAGGTGGCACAGGTTTGAGGCCTGGGGAAAGACAAAAAGGAGGAAGAAAAAAATGATTGACATTAAGAGTGGTTCAGTTACTGTGCGTGAGATTTGGTGTCATAACCTTTGCAAAGCAAGGCCCCCAAGTCTTGGGAAAGAGTCTTCTCTCATATCTTCCTCACCTGACTCAGGTGTGAATGGCTGCCCAGCTACTTGCAGAGGAAGTTATTTTCAGTATGTTCGTATGATGCGCCTCACAGACTGTATGTTCATCAGGAAGTTGATGACGACTCTGAATGACACAGCCTACGTGGGGATTAATGATGTAAAGTCTGTGAGCCTGTTCTCTTACTGGGATACAGACCGTAAACCCATTGTTATCAATGTAGACAACAATAATGATCATTACATGTTCAGGCCAGATGGCAGGATTCCAACTTCTCTGTAGTGTCATTGCTGATACAACCACGTCAATATAGCTTGTTTTACTCAGCTTGTGTTGGAAAATCCACTGATATGAATTGTTTCTTTTGGAAGATGTTTGCAATGTGAAAGCATGCGAATTATCACGTTTATTTGGTGTGCTGTAAGGTCTATTTAAACAGTGTTTGAAAATTTACTTTCTTCACAATTGCTTCTCTGACTTCAATTATGTTTTTGACCATATAAGCCACATACTTTATTTTAATCTCTCTCCCCCGCCCCCTTTCCCCAGGCTTTCATATTAACAGACGAATACCAGTTGAAATTAGCTGGCAACAACTTTTGCTTGGACACACGTGCGAATAAACAACAGGAAGTGTTTTTGATGAAATGTGCAGCTGGCGGTTCTCAGACATGGCTTCAGTTGACTCATGTATGACTTTAACTTCTCTTATTTAACTCCCCCCCTCTCTCTCTCTCCCTCCCACCTCCTCCCTTGCCTTATATACTTAGCCTTGAAGTTGATGGTTTAGTTAACTCTTTTATGGAATTATTTGTCTGTCAAGAATGCCTTCTGTACTACTCATGACATTGAGCAATGATAGTTGGCAATGCATCTACACATTTCAGTCAAATGCTGTCTAAATTTGGCTGACAATTTACGCTGCAAAATTCAACTTTAATCCTTTTTGGCCTTAGAAATACCCATTTTCATGATGAGGTTTAAAGAGAGGCACAGTGGGCTGATCCTCTGCTTGCCTTAAAAATCTTGATCCACAGATTTTCCAGCTCTGTATCAGGCCATGTGCACTTAACCTGGATACTATTTAGCTGGGTCTGCACATTGATGCCTTCTGCCTTGTATACTGTCCTCAGCCAGACACAGAGTTGGTCCCTACACTGTTTAATTACAGTTCTAAAGGGAACAGATAACAAATAAACAAAGGTTTAAAGAGAGAGTGTGATGTGGATATATGCGGTCCTTTATGAACTGAAAATTGTGCTGTTCATTTCTATTTGTAAAAATGCATTGCGAAACAAAGCTCTTCATATCCGCACATTTATTTTGCTGGAGAGGCTACAAAATGAATTGGTTTACACCTTGAGTAATGTGAGCGTGGGGTACCATTGTCATGGTTTTCCTGGGAGGGATCTTTTTTACAGCGCAATTTCCATTTTCTTTTTAAATTTAACTTTTTCACCTCATTGCACAGAGAGATTTGTTGATATTCTGCATTTGATGACTAATCATGTCCTGCTTGCCTGCAAGTCAGTGTTGGCAGGCCTGTACTCACCCACATTTATTTCTGTCTGTCCTAGGATGGTCATCAAGTCTTGTACAACCCACCATCAGGAAAATGCCTGGCTGTCACTGAACCACAAAGAGGGTCAGAGCTTGCTTTGGACTTCTGTTCAAGCCTTTCCGCCCAAAGCTTCCTGGTTCAGTAGAATTCCACTCTGTAACAGATTGTAGTGCCATTATCAACAACAACAGATAATTCTCCATCTTGGAATGACGTTTTCTGTGATCTTACAGTCCTACCCCGACTAACTTCAAATAGCCGAATCTTTCCAACCATTTTACTGGTAACAATAGATTTATATGTCCGGGTAGGTGCTAATAATTCTAAATGTGTAAAATTTAACTTTTATTCTATTGCTCGACCTGCCTCTGTCACAAATGTGAATTTTGAAAAGCTTGAAACTTGACATACAATGATTCCAGGTATGGAGCGTTTCCCAAACTGATTTGAATAAGTTATTTTTTACCTTTTGTTTTATTTAAATTGTGACTTCAGGATGGTAGTGTTATTGGGTACTATCTTTCTAATTCAATTATTGTAGTATCCCCATTTAAATTGCACCTTCGAGCCTTTGGGAGGGATTGTAATCCTGAAATGAATTGCATCATTAGTAAATTTATCGAAATTCCTAATCGCACATAGTCGTAATGCATATCTGGCAATAGTCCGCCACTCACCTTCACATATTTATTATTTATTAGCATTCCATTAATATCATTGAGACTGAGAAATCCTCGGTTTCACCAACCTTATCAGCATGTAACGTATCATACACATTAATCCTGACCAAGAGATAGAGATCCCCCATCCCCCCACCATTTATTATTTATTAGCATTCCATTAATATCATTGAGACTGAGAAATCCTCGGTTTCACCTACCTTATCACCCCCCTCCCCCCCCCCCCCCCAAAAAAAAAAGCCCACAAACACTCCTGCTGTTGTACGCATGCAAAGGATGGTGTGGACGACATATGTTATACATAAAAATGACAGCATTTAAAACACTCTTTGCGCTGAATAAGGTGTATGTTTGTTTCTTGTAAATATTTCCAATTATTACTTAAATCCCGATGAAGATGTAGATAAAATCATTTTCAGCTTGACTCTCGACGTGGTTGAAAATCATTCCAAGTCTTCTACAACATGTCAAATCTTGTTGAGTTGCATTGGTTCAGTTTTTATTATTTAATTATTATAATTTATATTATTGCTTATTGCGGTATAAAGGGAACTCGATAAACAAACAAACAATTTATATACAATGTTTTGATCAAATTAGTGCTGCTGTTGAAATGTTAGTCAATGATGACTAATAGTTACAGTGATGATTTTACTTATATACTATTGTTAATTTGATGACGAGCAATGATACACCCAATATTATAAGCATTTCATATACCCACTACATAAACAGGAAACAAGAGGAAAAACCCAATATTGAACTGACTTTCATTATTGTTTTTGTATGTTGTTCTATTTAGATCACTTCATGCAATGAAAGAAATAGAATTTAACTATAATATCAAGCTCTTATCATGTAGAAATGGTTGTATTGGCATTGCAGGAAATTTTTCGAAACATGATTTAAAAAAAAGTTTATTGGGTTGTATTGGAAATCCCAACTTCTGACTTATTTGGTCTGGCCACGACGCTCACATGTGTTTCTGTAACTCTTTTTCAAAACAATTTTATTGTGTTTTAATAATTTATTTAAGAATTGTTATAAATTGTGACAATAATTTGTTTTCTGTGGTGCTTACACTACACACGTATTCAGTCTCAATGGAGTGAATTTTGAGTAAAATATGGAATGGGATAATTCAAATGAATTACATTTTCACGCATGAATGTTGGGTTTTTGAGTTCTTTTTAATTTTTGTTTCTGTTTTTTGTTTTTTTCAATTTGTACATTCTATTATATCTGTAATATTACATGAATTATTGTGACAAGTCTCATTGTGCGAATATTAACATTTGTTATGAAAGACAATCGTATCATTCCTTGTATAAAAATATTATTATCATTGAAAGTAGAAAATGCACCAAGTGATATACTTCCTTTTAAAAACAACTTTGTAAGAATTTAAAAATTCTAAATTGTGATCTTAATAGTTGATATTGAAAGTGATATGAAGATTTCAGATCTAAACCTGAATGTGGAAAAAATGGGTTCATTGTTTGGAGTACAGTGTTTTAACCATTATTTTTTTAAAACCCACCAGAGATGATGATCGTAGATCTAAAGATCGTAAAAAAATTAGATCTGTTGATGCCATTAACTTTAACATTAACCCTTACGTTGCCATTGTTCAACAAATTTTGAATGTTTACACTGCATTCCAGTTGCCGCTGTTCGACAAACGTTGAATGTATACATTGATGCATTGCATTCCAGTTGCAATCATCCTCAAATATCGAAAATGTTCTGTGATCAAAGTAGAAGCAATTTAAGAAAACCGAAATGATTTCCCTTTGTTGCCATCTATTTTTGCTGCTTTTTCAACAATCTTCATCGTTTGAGGTGTGGTGATTTTTTGATTTTTTTTTACAAGGCATGTCATTTTTTTTATAGATTTTCCATGAAAATGGGTCATAACCAGAATGCTTTAGGTGACAATGTACGGGTTAATAGTGAAATGTATACAAGAATGTAATTAGATATATCTTCAATAATTTAAATAGATATTTAGATTATTGAAACTACATTTATTCCCTCCTTTATATATAATATGTAATTTATATTAAATGATTTATACTACATTTTACTTTATTTAAAGGTTGCATTTCTCATTCTTTTGAGAGACTTTTATAATTAGTCAAAGTTGTGCAAGCAATATTCTGTTAATACTGCCGATTTTGCATTTTGCTATTTTTTATACCTGTCTTCAGCTCATTAGAAAAAAATTTAACAACTGGTATTGAAATCTGTCAAAAAAAAGTAAACCTTCGATTGTATTATACAGACCTTAAGTAAAACTGTTATCACATTTTTCCTATTTCATTGGATTATTCTCAAATCATGATGTGATTATGGTGATTCACTGCCTCTGCCACGTTTTGCCAGTTAATGGAAGGTCCATTTACACAACCTCTGACTTATTACCCGTGCCGTATGACAACTCTGTCCTGATAAGCAAATGTTACCAAGCTGCCATATGTGTAAAAAGTTCATATATACCTAGTAAGAAAATTAGGACACGTGACTATGACAGCCTTCAGCCACTTCGTCTCCTTGGAAAAAAACAATTGAATCATCCTGTAAATCCTGTTTAAATTTATAGATTTGAATTAGATAAACATTACTAAAAACCTTTCATCCGTTTCAAAATTGTGGTTTATGTCTGGTCATGAATGCATTGTAACTAATACAATGCGCATCATTAGAATCATGTTTTAACTGGTCTCTTTTGCACATGTTATTGTAAAAGGATTGTTATATTATTTATGAGAAAAAAATAACCAGGATGCCATTGATTGACGTAGGCTAGACAGGTGTTAAATACCATTTGATTTGTGTGTATATTATAAAATGGCTTCCCATCAAGAAGAACCAATAACATAGATGGGTTTGTTTATATTTTAATTTTATTTATTTCTTGTGTATGAAATGTTATTTTTAATCAAAAGGAAATCAATTGGAAATGTCATAAATTGGGATGGTCCCATTCATGTTATCAGAGATGCCAATCTGTACGCAAAATACGCATTTTGACTGCACATTGATGCCAAATTCATAGATACGCAAAATACTGTATTGAATACGCAAACATTGGTGCGCTACCAGTGTATGATATTTCTAGCCCGTTCGATCATCTGTTCATCAATTTGGTATGGAGCACTTACATGATTATGTGATATGTACCAGTGGATACTGATATCAGCGTTTGCAAGTCTCTCATACTTACCTGGTTTTCCAATCGTTATTGACACAGCGTTGCATCATTTGCTTTGATGCTATTACTTGATATCTTCTTCCATTCCTATTCCTAGGACCTGTTCTCAAATTGTTTGTCATTGTCATTTAGTTTGATTGTGTTCATGGAATAAGAATTTTTTGTTTCTAAACACAAATTTTTACTGCTTGGGTTTAAGAAAAAAATAGATTCTCTTAGGTTGGTGTCTTTGTGTTATAGATGTAATGAAGTTCTAATTAAATTTTATGTCATGATTTAGTTTTTGTCACAATGAAAAGTGTTTGCACAGTCTTTCATAAAATGCATTTCCACATGAACGGTGACAAAGTAACATTCTCCACTTTGTAGGAGGCAGAATGAATAATTTTCATTATTGTTATTATCATCATTAAGTTCACCATCAATATTTATACTTGAATTCTTATAACATAACAAAAAAGGAAGACCTTTGTTGAGTTTGCTCTTGATTTACCAGATTTATAAATTAATCATTAGATTTTTGTTATTGTTTTTCTTTTTACGTCACCTTTAGTCCTGCTTTGCAATGTAGGGGCTTGTGTTCCATGTTGACCGTGGAGATGGAAACTGTTTGGATCAAGAATCCAAGACATTATGTATCTCATCAACTTTACTTGGTAGATTTCAATTTTGCCTGGGGCATGCAGCGATACAAGTAACCTGCTATTTTTTTTATTTATGGTAACATTTGTGAATTCTTTGATATGCTCATCATCTTATTTTAGAAGCAAACATTCTAGTTCGACTCCTTAAAGGGCCAGGCAACAAATTTTAATCTTCTTTCATCATAAAAAACA
This sequence comes from Dirona albolineata, assembly GCA_031763155.1. Classification (NCBI taxonomy): domain Eukaryota; kingdom Metazoa; phylum Mollusca; class Gastropoda; order Nudibranchia; family Dironidae; genus Dirona; species Dirona albolineata. The sequence goes on from JARFNW010189573.1 coordinate 13,665, forward strand.
ACCCATTTTCTACTGTGGGTTTTGAATTACTTATCCATTTGGCCAGTGTGTCATTCTGCAATTACTTCCACGTCATTTGGTTTTGTTTTCTGAAATTAAAAACGATTTTTTGTTCCATTGGTGTCAACAAGATTTTGATGTGCAATCCTTTTGCCAATGCATGTATTCATGTGGTAGATTCACACCTTTTTTTTACAAACTCTTATTTTGAATGTTATTGTAGTATGTGAACGATGTTGTATACTCATGCCAAGTTGGGCTGATATATATTATTGTCATTGTTACTAAAAATGGTAAAACTTTCTTTATTTATATATATATAACGTATATATATATACGTCTTGTTCCCTTTAGAACTGTGATTAAACAGTTTAGGGACCAGCTCTGTGTCCGGCCTAGGACAGTGTACAAGGCAGAAGGCATTGATGCACAGACCCAGGTTAAATGTATCTAGGTTAAGTGCAAGTCTGTGCCCCACTAGTACACATGGCCTGATACAGAGCTGGAAAATCTATGGATCAAGAATTTAAGGCAAGCAGGGGATCAGCCTACGGTGCTGATAGAAGTGATATTTGATACATTACATACATTATATAATGTTTATATGACTGTAGAAGTGGGTTAAGTATTTTTAATTTATAACTTTATACAACTTAATGTTTCAATCAGTTAAGGTCAAATATAAAAATTGCAGAATGAGCTTCTACACCCACATAAATGTCATAAAACAAATCTTCAAATAAAGAAAGTGCACTGTTAAAGGTGATTGATTCAATATTGACTTTTAGTAATTTGCTGACAAAATATAGGTACATCCATTTATATATTGTATTATTCTAATTTGTGTTGAAAGTCTTGTGCGTTTTATAAAGTAAGCCACACACTTGGCTTGCATCTGGGAGGGTGAAGCCAAAATGAAAATGAATGTTATATGCAATAACTTCTTGCATAATGTCCATGTGACGACTAAAAACCACTTACCGCCATGACAAGCACCATTACTAGCGAAGTCACAACCTCTCCATCCATCAGATCTTTCTATGTACAATGTGCCAGCAGGGCAAGATTTGACAACAGGATTAAAGGATGAAGGTCTCACACGACCATCTGGAGCTGTTCCATCAGCCGGTAAACACACAACAAAGAGGTCGCAGTTACCCTTAACTGCAGACTGGTATTGACCATTGCTGTATTGACAGTCATTGCACAGTTCAGCTGGGAAAATAAATGACCAAAATTATATCTTATGATTTCTCACATATTAAGTTAGTTTTGGAACACATAAACACGTTTAGTTTTGGAACACATAAACACGTTTAGTTTTGGAACACATAAACACGTTCCACAAACGATAAGTGATAACAATGCAACAATTAAACAATTTATTATGAGCTTTTATGTCTAATTGAAAACAAGTAAAAGGAAAGATATATGATTAGCTTTCTACTCAAACTAACATAAATATCCTTTGTCATTCACAAGGAGCTGGTATTTGACATAAGATGCTAAATATGTATAACTAAAAAAAATGGATGATGAGGCCAGTCAGTTTATTAGTTACAGCAAAGTACAAACACATTCATGATCCTATGAATGGGCCCTCATTTTACCACCATGTCTAGATTATGAAAAAAACAAAAACCCCAAAAAAACCCCACAAAGATTAGCTGTTGTCTATAATCTTCATTTTATGAGTCAATGTAAAAGTGTAACAAATCTAAACTAATCACTAAAATCCCTCAGTGTGAATAAAAATCAAGATGACATCATCATAAATGATACAACGTTCAGACAACAGCAATGCCACCATTCTGGCAAAACCCTTCCATCCATTGTTTCCTGAATAATTTGAGTAAACCGTATTTATTTACTGCTGCTGTACCTAGTCATAACATATTTCCCAGTCTATTTTCTATTTTTCCTAAAAAAAATTTGCCCGCCCCCATCCTTTTCCACAAACAAATCATTTCCAGGCATAGGTCTCTTCAAAACTCAAATGTGTTTTTAGTGTTGCTAAAACTTATAATTTGTATGTCAACATGATACCTTTCTTCAAATACTTCTTTACAATTTTCATCATTTTCAAATACTTCTCCATTTCTAGTCTCATTATTTCATTTCATGTTAAAAAGCAAAGGAATAAGAATTATAAAAATAAAATAAATTATAAGATAATTATCTATTTTATGTGCTATCTTTAGTTCAATTGTGCATATCATATCATCAATGCCACATCATAGAAGTCAGATACTAACATAGCTCATCACTTTAACAACTAAAGTAGATCATCAAAACTAGATTGATGATACGTTTGAAATCAGAAAAATATGGCTTAGAAACAATTAAAAGAGTGGATTCATCCATTCAGTCAGTATACAAAATATGATTTTCCTACATCAGTGGAATTTTACCTGTTACTTTGATCTGACATCTATCTCCACGGTAGCCTGCTGTACAGATACACTTGCATTTTCCTTCACAATCTCGAATAGCCCTCTGTCCATTTTCACAATGTAATTCAGGGCAGGAGCTGGGCACGTGTGGAACTATTGGAACTGAAACCATTCCAAGAAAGAAGAAAATGTTTAATAAACTATCAATATCATTACCATACCAGCTGACCCCCTTTTCATTGGAAATAGATTCTGTGTTAGCACAGAAAAATAATTCACTGTACTGCAGCATTGCAAATTCATGCATAGATTTTAAATTGAATACCATTCTATATTGTTAATTATGACCATATTAAAAATATATTAAAAAACAACATTTGAATAATCAATCATTGCTAAACTTCTCCATGTGTTCCACCTTATCGTGGTGGAGAGGTTTGTGTGATCTAATGATTTAGAAGGCTATACAAAATAGGTGCAACCATATTTGG
>JARFNW010189684.1:0-12311 GCA_031763155.1 Dirona albolineata
TAATAATGATAATAATAATAATAATAATAATAATAATAATAATAATAATAATAATAATAACAATAATAATAATAATACAAACAATAATAATGATCATTTTCATGATTATTGACTCGTTTGAAAATGGTCACCTGAGTAAAGACTATGTTGCCATCTAATTATCAGTATGTGTGCTTACAATAAACAAAGTCATGCGAAGTGTTCTGTAAGCACAACAAGTAAATATATACGATTTATTACATTTAATACAAACACATAGATACACATATGGCACACCATGACAGGCTAAACAGTTGCCTTTGTCACCTAAATGTGCTTCCTCGTCGACTTCGGTCTCCTCTGACAAATTTTCTGCTGCCTCGTCTTTCAGAATATCCTGTTTCTCTAGAATTTCATCAGGCACTGCAAGTGCTTCTATGTGTTCTTTAGATATGGGGGTGCCTATCGCTTCCTGTTCTACACTGTCCGACTCTACTTTTTTCGGAACTACATCACAAGGCTCACGAACACTGGGTCCAGTAGAATCTTTCATATCAGGGCTATCATAGTCCATTTTTGTCAATGATGGTATTTCATTTTCATCTTTGATAGTTTTCCATGATAAATCTGTTTCAAGTTCATCACTTTTTTCATCTTGATTATCAGATTTTCCTGGTGCTTCATCTCCATGTTGTTTCTCTGCAGCTTTATCACTTTCATGTTCATTTTCAAACTCAGTATTCTCATTGTCATCCTCTGGGTGATAGCTGAGATTGTCTCTTTCTGTTGTATCTTCAGTAACTTCTTTGATGGATAACATTTTGTCTTGATTTTCAAGCTGCCTTTCTTTATCTTTATCTTCATCTTGTTTCTGTTCCTGTTGTTTTTGTGGCTGTTCTTCTCTTGTTTCTCCTTCTTTTCTCTCTCCTTGTTCACCATCTGCTTTTGATTTTTGCTGCTGTTTTTCATTGACGTTTTCTTCTTCATCTTCTTTTTCTTTTTGTTTTCCATCTACCGGTTCTACATCTTCAACAATTTCTGCTTGTTTCTCAAATTCTTTACCACGACTTTCTTCGCTTTCACCCACAGGTTCATCTTCCTCTCCTTTCTTGCCATCACTGACAACACTAAACCTATCTAAACTCAAAGATTCATCTGTCTCTTCAAAACCCGACAACTCTGTAACATAAAACGTCTCATCTGAGCTTTCTCCTTCGATTTCCGAGACAGCCTCAGACGAGCCATATACCTCAGCCATTTGATCTGGTTCTTCTGTATCTTCCATTGGATTGTTGCTCTTTGTAGCTTTACAAGGTCTCTCAATCACCTCAGCTTCCGGTGAAATGTCTGTGGTGGGATTTTCAAATTTTTCCTCCCAACCTTCCTCAAGATTCTGTGTCTCTGAAGGACTTGTAATCATCTCAAGTTTTTGCTCTTCCTTGTCTTGCATTTCATGCTCAGAGTACTTGTCCTGGTCTAGTTTCAGCTTCATCTCACCCCCCATTTCATTACTTTCCATGGTAGGTGTCACCTCATCAGCCTGACAGGTCTTCTCTTCATTTTCTGTTTCACGATGAGAAAATTCAGCATCAACTTTAGATTTTTCATTGTTTTCATCATCATTTTCAGTCATTTCCTCTTGCACAGCAGTGTTTTGATCCAAATTTTCAATGGGTTTTTCTCTTTGAATGTCATTGAGAGTCTTTTCGATATCGTCCCTTGTAAATTCATCTTCATCACCAAACACGCTTTCATTGGCAGGAACGTCTTCAGGGACTGCATCAGATGGGCTCACAGATTCTGTTCCTTGGTTAGGTTCTTTGTCCAGTGTTCTCACACCACGAGGGGCAGACAACAAATTAATTCCTGGAATATTCCCCAATCCCAGATGAGGCAGCATTCCCAAGATATCCTTTGACGCCAGTTTGATAGAGATGTCCGATACTTTTTTGCGAGCCGTGTCAGATCTAACAGTCACAGTCACCATATTTGCCACCTCAAAAACGGTCTCTTCAATATCTTCATCATCTGGTGAAGACTCTCTAGTATCTGAAATTGGTGCTAGACCTGGCACTGTCAGATGTTGGTTACCGGCTTGTTCACCGTCGCTTTCATCACCATCATCATCATTTCCTTCAGAGAAGGATGTTAAGGATATCGACGATCTGTCACGAACACTCAAATCAGAATCATCATCAAGGTCAAAGGTTTTTGTGACAGATTTTCGCCGTTTCATATCGTGAGTTTTTAGTTTTTCCACTCCTTGTTTTTGTCTAAGACCGTCAAATGAAATGTCAATCTGGACAACAGTGTCATCTCCATCTCCTTCTTCATCATCATCATCACTATCTGTTCTAGACAATTGTGAGGCCAATGGTGATTTAAACACATCCTGATCTGATGCCTCACTAGTAGACCTTGCTACACTTGGTCGTCTTAATCCATCTTGGTAACGATCAGACAAATCATTCAGATTTTCAAGTATAGTCCCGTCGTCATCTTGAAATGAGGCTGACCTGGATCTTGCCTCCTGAATAACCGAGAGACGTCTAAGCAGGCGATTTGCCTTTCCTTCATCTACAGACACATCAACACTCACTAATGGAGACTGATGAATCCTTGTCATCCCAGGGCTGTTTATGTTGGATTCTGAGTATGCTCTACCTCGGAATGGGACTTGAATACGGTCGTGGCTTATGAGGCTTGGTCTACGTTCATCGTAGTAAGGCCCTTGCTCTTCAGAAGGCCCTGTCATTTCAATACTGGGGTACTCAGAGGAGGGGCATCTTTGGTTAACAAAGTCAGGAAAAGTATCTCCTTGTTCTGAAGTATCAGTGATCATGATTTCTGGATGATTTTGGCTAAAAGGTCTCTGTTGCTGTGATGCATTATCTGATTCAAACGGGCCAGTAACTTTGATTGTTGGTGAAACCATTGAGGAAGGTTTTTGTTCATTAAAATCATCCTCCTCCTCAGACAGAACATCAGGATAATCCTGTGACTCAGCAAAAGGGGATGAGGATCTTGAAGGTCTTCTAGAAAGAGGAAGATGATCATCAAGAAGGCCTGTAATGGACGACCTCCTAATCTGTTCTTTTGACGTTCTTCTTTCAGTTACTGATACGATAGAAGAATCCCTGAATGATACTTCCATTTCAAGTGTGCTTCCTCTTCTAGATGGTATTTTCTTGGTGTCGTCACTTGGTGTATTGTGCGTATCTGACGTAAACAAATCATCATCTCTTTTCAAATCTAAAGGCAACACATCTTCTTCTCTTTCATTGGTCGGACGATCTTGTTTTGAATCAGATGGCGTGCCAGAATCATTTTCATCTGCAACTTCTGAATTTTCCAAAACATCACTGGACGTGGAGTGTACATCATCTTGGTCTGCATCATCAGTTCTAGGCATTGCCTGCATGTCTAAGGACGAGTCTTCGCTGTCTACAGTTTCAGACAAATCTGGGGCAATACTCAAATTATTATTAATCTCCACCTGAGTTTGAGTTTGGTCTCCTTGGATGGCTTCCGAAATCAACTGCTTGGCAATTTCATTCGCAAAAAATGAAATGTCTTGGTCTTTAGTTTCACCCGACAATTGTTTCTCATAGACAGTGGAGTCCTCTGGCAAATCCTCATCATCCTTTAAAATGTTATTTTCCTTCTCTTTTTGCTGATTGCTTGATGTATCAACAGAAGAAATTGATTCTTTGTCATCATTTTCATCACATTCTCCATTTTCAGCACTGACTGGTGTTGCAAGAAGATCATCATTGCTCTTTTCATCTCGTAATTCTGTAGGTAACTCAGACTTTATAGTATCTTTTAACTCCACACAGGGTTCTCCATGTTCAGGTTTGTCTAATTCTTCAGTTGTTGGTTCTTTTACACCTTCATCATCGCTTATAACAGAATCATTTTCATTTTCATTTTCAGGCTGACTATGTACCCCAAAATCATCTGACTCAGGTTTGACAAAATCCCCAATATTTTTGGATTCATCAAAAGCCGAAACTGAATTTTCACCATTTTGTAAACTAGGATATTCTGAAAGATCGGCAGGTTCTTTGACAAGGGGAGACAATTGGTTGTCTGCTTTTTCTTCATCATTATTCTTCTTGTCTGGGGATACAGCTGATGTTGCAGATCCTTTTCAAGAAAGGGAAGCATTTGAAAACAGGCAATGCATAAGAGTTGTGAAAGGCATGACGAAAGATGAATGTAAGTGAAAATATAGTATGGAAAATTGGAAGGATGCCAAAAACAGTCTTAAAAAAAAGAGTAAATTTAGGTGTTAGAAGAAGAGAAATATGTAGTAATAGAAAAGTGAGCAGAGCAGGCAATGAAATATTTGTAACAGGAAAATAGGGGGAAAAAAATTATCACTGCAGAGGAAGAAATGTCAATAAAGAAAATCCAATATTAAAAGTTTGAAATAGCTGTTAATAAAAAGTGAAAAAACGAACAAGAAAATTTTAGTAAATTTTAAAAACTGGGAACTGGGAAGTCAGTATATAATATAAGTAACAACCCAAAAACCCAACATGAATTCCGCGCTAAAAATATATAAAAAAGCTGAAAGAAGCCTGATAACAAAATATATTTATGCCCCATTTGTGGGCTAGAATTGAATAGCTACTGGGAAAATACTGTTTTGAATCAATTCACCTCAAACATAATAATTTGTCAAAAGCCTGATGAGAAAAGTTAAAATTTCATGTCATACATCTTTGATCTGAATCACTTGCTTTATTATCGAGTCCTTATAAATGTTTTATTCTTAGTCACCTCAAACATAAATTGTCAAAAAAAGCGATGAGAAAATTTTACACTTTATTTAATTAATAATTTATTCGATATAATTACACCTTTAGATTCAATCACTAGCTTTATCAAGCACTAATGACGGTTTCATATTAGGACATAACATGGCTATGACTTTTAAAAAAAATAATTCGGAGGCTGCTGAACATCAGGAATCTTTCAATTATCTTACCCCTGATGGAGAGTAAGTGTAAGTTTTATGTGACTGTTGGAACGACAATTGACTTATTACTCAAACTTATAACATTGTTAGTATATTATGGGATCCAGAAAATGTGTAGCCTCTCAGTCAGAATCTGACCAAAAGTTTTGATCTTTTACACCTTCGGAACAGTAAGTGCTGAATCCCAAAAGATGAAAGTGGTGGTGAAAAATTGAAGAAAAAAAATATGTAGAAAAAAAATCATGTGAGGTGAATTTTTTGTGACTGAGGGGGAAATGGGAGGATGTGGTGCCATTAGAATTTACCCAACCAATCCATAGTTATGGAATCCAAGATTTCGTAATCAGGCACTGAGAGAATGAGGCGTCAAATCGTTAATGGTGTACAATTTATATTCCATGGATGAATTATATAGGTATTGTTTGGTGTTTGGGGTTTTTCTTTCTTTCCTTCTTTTTTTTTTTGGGGAGGGGGGAGAGAGATATAGAGAGAGAGAGCGAGAGAGAGAGAGAGAGAGAGAGAGAGAGAGAGAGAGAGAGAGAGAGAAGAGAAGAGAAGAACCAACAGAGGAACTGTTACATGTAAGGTCACACAACCTAATATATATATACATTTAAAAAAAACAACTTGTGTATGTATAGAAACGCCCATGGTTTCAGCTTTTGACCACAAAAGATGTACTGAGCAAAAAAACAACTCTATATGTAACTGTTAGAGTACTTTTTGGGTGTTAGTTATGATGAAATAAGCTTGGCCTACCTAGTATATACATAGCCCATTGCATAGAGGATTTACCATCCACTGTAAGTTTTACACTACACCGAGGAAAAACCAAATAATAGGAACAGCATGTTGATGAAAAGATTTCATGAACAAATTCTAATTACTAAGAGAGGATATTGGTTGATATTAGTAAAAGAGGATAGAAGAAATAGAGACTAATGCATTATGAGAAATGGAAAACACTATGAAAAACGAGCAATAGAAGAACATTAAATAGAAATTGGAATATAAGAAGGGAGGGCAGAAAAAGATATCACATTTCAGGTTGTGACTTATAGTCGAAAGAGAAATAAATGTTAAAATGCATAGTTGAAAGGGTTGAAGTAAAACATCTATAAAAAATACTACCTCAAAGATGGATAAAGTAAAGTACTCTGTCTTACCTGAAACATATAGGTCAGCCCTTGTTGAAGCGGTGCCATGGGCGTTTGTAGCCCTGCATTCATATTCCCCTTCATCTTCGGGGAACGACTCAAGCAGGACCAAAGCACAACGCCCATTGGCAGTAGGCTCGATTCTGTAGACGGGAGAGTCACGAATAACCTCGCCATCCAAGAACCAAGTCAGCTCAGGCTCTGGGATTCCTTGGACAACGACTTCAAATCGTACTGGCTGTCCTTCCGTAGCTTCAACGGGTTCCAGTTCTTGGACAAATGTGGGCTTTTCTCCGACCTCTTCAAAAGTTTGAATAACTTCAAAGTCTTCTTCGGTAGTTGTCTTAATAGTAAGTTCAGTTTCAGTTACGTCTGAGACTTCAACTGTCACATCTTCTGAGACTTCCTCTTCGATTTCTGTGATCAGGCTCTCAAACGCATCGAAGCTGATGGTAGTTGTATCTGATTGGTCCACGGGAAGGGATACTTCCTCACGGATCGTAACGTCTTCCTGTGGCACAGTCTCTTCTCGAAATGAAACCTCAGCTGGAATGATTTCAATCACTTCCTCGACTGAGGCCTCTGGGGCAACATCCTCCGTCTCGATAGTAATTGTCTCGTCAACCACAGTTTCTGCAGGGACCTCTTCAGACACGGAGGTCTCTACAGTGTGGGTGATCTCGAGACTCTCCTCTTCTATGGGTTGCGTCAGTGTGGTGATTTCAACCTCTGCTGTTGGTGCTTCGTCAGGCTTCTCTGGTTCTGTGTAGATTGATTTTAAAAAAGAAAAGAAAAAAAAAAGAAAAAAAAGAAGAAGAATAAGTGATTGTTTAAAATTATATTTCTTGCTCATTGTGATGGGTTTTTTTCTTCCTTCAAATATAATAGGGAAAGAGATTAAACTTTATGATCATTGAAGGCAAAAAAAAAGATATTTTGGCACATCTCCTAATCTGTATCATGAGAATTTAAGAGAATATGAAATATCCAGGGATAAGGGCCCTACATTTCTCATGTAGGCTTGTTGCATCTGCAAAGGAAATAGATGTGTTAAAGTAATTTCATTCAATTGCTTGCGCTAGGCATGAGCATTCGCAAACAGCCTACAACTTTGTGGAATCATAATCTTTCATTTGTCAAAAAGCTAATTTTTGTCCAACATTCAACTGTGGCAGATTGTTTTCTCTGTTCATGTTGACCTCAAAGTGCTTTGAAACTTTCAATCCAATAGCAACGTTTTCAACCTAATGTTTTCAATAATTTGTGAGGGGCATGAAAATCATCACATTCTTGAAAATTTAAAATCATAAAGAATGATTTTCCCTTGACAAGGACACTGGCTTAAAGATGGTAACATCACTTGAGCATGACGAACCCCCAAAGACACCACCCTTTCCTTGAAAAAGTGAAAAACTTTCAGTTTCACCTGCCAATTGCTGGTCAATGCCTGATGGGGTATTGTGTGTAAACACAGATTTCACATAAAGAATGCGTTTATCTCCGGCACCAGAATATATATTATGTTTCAACATTCAATTTTTTTTCATTTCACAGTTCTGTTTATCTCAACCCTGAAAAAAAGCACAATCAAAGTTAAGAATAGATAGCTTTACCAAAATGTTTGGAGAAAAAAAAAAAAGAAAAAAAAAAAAGAAGAAAGAAAACTTGCTTCTCTTTGTGTCCCATCTGAAAACTAAACAAAATTTAATATTCATTTAATGACAACAAAAGTGGGTTTTCTTTGTGTATGTAATTTGTTCTCAATATAAAAACTCGGGTACATTTGTATGTACTGTAGTTAATATCATTTTCAAATCTCATCAGCAGATGGTATTGTATGTATGTAGTCTGATACATTTGGTTGTCAAATTTTCTGATCATAACAGGTCCCTATCTATCATAACTCTCTCCCCCCCCACCCCACCCCCCCTCCTTCTGTCTGTCTGTCTGTCTGTCTGTCTGTCTGTCTGTCTGTCTCTCTCTCTCTCTCTCTCTGTCTCTCTCTCTCTCTCTCTCTCTCTCTAACACTCTCTCTCTCTCTCTCTCTCTCTCACACACACATATACACACTAACATCCACATACTGTTCACACTATATGACCACACAACATATATTCTCATTTTCATCTCGCCATTAAAAAAAATTTCAACTACAAAACAAGCAATTTCAATGAACTCAGGGATACATGCGTGTTGTTTGGAATTCTAAACAAATTTTTGTTCCATCTATCTTACAGTGTGTCAAAAGATATCAATGTCTCCTTTGTTTACATGTACATATCCGACGATTATCTCATCTCATTTTAGTTTTTCTTTTAGATGACCAGGTATTATTAATTATTGACAAATAACTAGAAGATTTTTTCATCAATGTTATAGAAATATCGTCAAGAGCTTTTTGCCAACAGTGTAGGCTACTATACTGATATTGTTGAAAGGCTAATGGCATGATTCACTATATTTTGATTTGATCCCGACTCTGACAAACATATTCAAGAAATATTCATGATAAACCAGTTGGATAGAATTTAACACAGCTCTTTTATTTTATCCTGCCAGCTTGAACTTGAAGGGTGGTGGTGTGTATGTTGATTTCAGTTCTTGAAAAGTACCTTGGCTTTACAGTGAACTACTCATGAGATCATCTCACGCCAGGATACGTGGAAAAGTACCGACTTTATCAGGAATTAATCTTATCAGTTGTGAAAATACAATGGCATCAAGTAGATGGGCTTGAAAAACAAGATAATTTTACCAGAGTTCATCTAAAGAGTAGTCCTTTGCATTTTGTTTCCTGATACATTGAGGGTATTATCATCTTGGCTGACTAGATGGTTCAAATTTAAAGTTTCTTTATAGCGCAATATCTGAGAATATTAATAACCAGACTCTGACATGTTTTGTGGCGGAGTGCTTGAACAGTTGAGTGCTCATTTTCATTGCAAATGTTTCAAAAGTTTATAATTCTGTTACTGAAAGGTTATTATCAAAGGTGGCACCTCCTTTTTAAAATATTGTTGATATCCTTGGAAATCGTGAGAGATCCAGAGAACCCTACCATTACCATCCAGGATTGAAAAATACCTGGGACCCCCACATCACAAAGTGTCAGATGTATCCATTTAGCTGGTAATGCCACTTTCCTCATCCTCTATTGCCTCCTCTAGTGCTGTGAAGCAGGGAGTTACATGTGTACTTATAATTTCTCATTCTGTAGCCAGCAAACCTATCATTTACAACAATAAGTTAATTGAAAGTCAAGGACACTGTTGACCAAAGGATCAGAGGTTTGGTTCTAAGTGACTGTAATAATACTGTCATACAATAACCAACAGAAGCAGTGAGGCATAACTTGTTGCTTGCGAGTTCAACACATTGACCTGAAAGACTCATTGATCCCACAGAGGCCATTGTGACTGGGTGATCTATTTCATATCCATTAAGGATTCATAAACACGAAAGCTAATCTGAGTTGATGGTCATTGAATTAAGGTAACCAAAGATTGATTTACATGAGGGGGTGTGCAGATGACGTAGATTCTTAGCTTTCTGGAACAGATAATATTTACATTTCCAATCAGCTGATTCTTGAAGGACAATAGTCACTTGAGGGGAAGTGAGCACTAAATTTCACCAAGCAAAGGCAATTCAACCCAAGGTTCCCAGAAAACAAAACAGATAGAAACTCAGAGCAATGAGTCCATCTGGACAACTGATTCCCAAATGCTGACTGTTGGATCTTGTCAGGGTGAGAATCAGATGCAAAGGTTTGGTCCTGATTTTATCACAGCTTCAGGATACAGTCTGCTCTTTCTCTCACAAAGGTATCAGAAGCAGAAAGGTATCAGAAGCAGAAAGGTATCAGAAGCTGTCTACAGATATCATCACACATGTGGCAAATCAGCAATTCAAAATTTGACAGTGCTGATAGTTTTTCAAGCCCCATTGCAGCTTCAATTTTCTCTCTACATTTATACAAAAAACAAAATATCAGATTTTACTTGCATTTTGTCTACACATTACTGTACACATTTTAAATTATAAACCATGTTTTTTTGTGTTTAAGACTATCTTTCATTTCAAGAATCATGAAATTCTTTTAAGCCTTAAAGGTCATTAGCATTCAAACTCAGCCACCAGATTTTCATACATTTTGATTATGTTGCATGCCCTGCCGTTGCCGTATGGGGATGGCTGGCCTTGGGCAGCTCCTAAAATACTTGCATGAAGGATACTCAGACCCGGTCAAATGGTCTAAACATACATCACATGTGCTTGTCCACTATATATGGACAGGAATATCAACACAAGCAGGGGATCAGCCCACTGTGTCTTAAACAGCTTTATCAATCATTTGCAAATATATTGCTGTGTTCAGCTGAGATTGACTAATGTCAAACTTAAAAAAAAAGTGAGAGGTTGTTGTCATCTAGGTGACATCTCACTCACCCGTGTCTTAACCCGCCACTTCTTTGTGATAAAACAATAAGAATAGCACAGTCATTTGCAGACTAAGCTTTGTAATGAGACTGTCGTTCAATATTTTCAATTGTTGGTAAATGTATACTTTAGCTCTATTTATTATTTTTGACCTAATCGTTCAATAATCGTTCGTAATCGTTCTTGTTTCTATATTTGTATGTTATTTTACTTGTCATAATTTCAATTTGTTTGATTTTTTTATTTAAAAAAGCGCAACTTTTCGAAGTTGTTGTTTTGTTTGGTTGTTGAAGTTTTTTTGTTGATGGATTATCACGGGGATATTTTTGTTGATCTTGATTAATTCATTGCTTCTTACTTCTAAACGGGACTATTTTTTGTTGGTTTCCAAACGAGGAGGTTTCTTTATTTCTTTAAAGCGGGTGATTTGAGAGGCTGTGACTTGGTCAAGTGCTCTCCAAGGTCTAGTAACGTCCATTTCTCCAACAAAATGTCCGCAAGAGGATTCATTTAATTTGGCTCAACGATGGAAGTACGAGCGGCAGGTCTACCACTACCACGACGCATAACCAACATAGTGTGATCAAAATTATAGATGGAAAAATATGTAAATGTGAATTTTAAAAATGATTATGTTATCAATTCAGAGTAAAAACGATATGGATGGCTTGTAATGTCTAGGAGTAAGTTAAAACAATGGGACTCGACAACATCATTGAACTTTGTTTCGCACTAAAACATGTTTGAAAATAGTCGAGTTCTCATATACAGTAAAATGATAGTGGACTTGCAAGTGATCGGATCTACTCGCACAACTAATACAACTACTCACCCAACTGTACCAGGCGCCCATCGAAACGCCCAGTGGTGACATTTAGAGGACCGATTACAAAACCGATTACTATGAATAATGAGCTATTACGATCAAAATAATATATAGAACTAAAACTAAAATATGCATTTACCGGCAAACGTACCACTAGACACTGCATTGCACCAAGGCCATCTTATAACGCTTTATAGTTATAGATGGTCTTGATTGCACTCAACGTCCGGTTCGTGATGACCGTGGATAAGCGCTTTGTATCAAATGTCATTCATTCGATATTTCATAAACTATGGATCTAGGGGATCTAGGCTGTTAGAATCTAAAATACGAATAGGTCAAAACCGCTTGCTGGGGTTTTTCCATTTCCCCGAGGTCGTTCTATTGTGAGTAAAAAGTACCGCAACAAACAATTTTCCAATGGTGAATAAGGAATCTCATGGGGGTTTTTCGGTACTTCCCGAATGGCAAGGTCAAGTTGCTGGGAGGAAATCGTGTGACTATCTTGTCCTATAGATAGGAATGCAAATAAACAACAACAAAAACAACAACAACAACAACAACAACAACAACAGCAACAAAAGGAAAATGGTATTATCGCTTCAAGTGTAAAACAAGAAACAAAACATAAAACGTTCTATAGATGTCTATATTATTTTGTTATTTGTTTTATTACACTTGGCAATTGAAACCTATTCCATGTTTTTATGTTATTGAGTTTTCTTTGTTTTCTTTGTTTGTTTTTTGTTTTGTTTTGTTTTTGTTTTTGTTTGGGGGTTTTGGGGGTTTTTTTGTGGGGTTTTTACATTTATTGATAGAATGGCAAGTTGACTCCTCGTACGCACATCCCAGATCAATCTTATTTGGTTTTTTGTTGGGGGATTGTTATTATTATGGGGGGGGGGGGGGGGGGTTTTTGTTT
>JARFNW010189793.1:0-16545 GCA_031763155.1 Dirona albolineata
TTATGATATGGTATTTAGGTCAGTTGGGAAGGAGTTCTTTTTATGATATGGTATTTAGGTCAGTTGGGAAGGAGTTCTTTTTATGATATGGTATTTAGGTCGGTTGGGAAGTTCTTTTTATGATATGGTATTTAGGTCAGTTGGGAAGGAGTTCTTTTTATGATATGGTATTTAGGTCAGTTGGGAAGGAGTTCTTTTTATGATATGGTATTTAGGTCGGTTGGGAAGTTCTTTTTATGATATGGTATTTAGGTCAGTTGGGAAGGAGTTCTTTTTATGATATGGTATTTAGGTCAGTTGGGAAGGAGTTCGTTTTGTGATATGGTATTTAGGTCGGTCATTACAGTTTTAATTTGTAAGCAGAGTGTCATTCTTGACCAAAACTTTTATTTGCACCTAACAGGTGTGTTAAGTGTTGAGTGTTTCAAATTTGTTCCCTGGGGATGATGTGCTTCTGTAAAACGCTTAAAGTATAATGGTGATTATAAGCGCGATATATTTATATTTATATTTTGTTAACTGTAAAGGGAAAGTAGGCAATAAATTCTAGCTTGTCGCTGCACTTAATCCCATTTACATTGTTTACAATCAACAGGTCTTCTTGTTGTTGGAAAACAAAGGTTTTAGATTGATTTTTTTTGTATTGAAGGTGATTGTGTTGCTATTTGGCTTGCACTAAATGACTAAATTGATTTCTTGATTTTGTTGTTTAAAACCCCTGCTTTAACCCTTATAATCTCGATCCCGTGGAGTAAAGAGATAATATCATCTTATCCCTTCTCTATTCCGCAATAGGAACTGTTTAATTCTGCAACCATCAAACTGAACGGCACAGTCGATTTCCGACACACCTACACAGACATGTCCAATGTCACCCTGACCTTGGATAATGGGACCAAAGTGAGTAATTTTATGAATGGTGTGTTTTTGTGTCATAATAATAACACAGATGTGTACAAATTGTAAAGAGAATATAAGTTAATACATTGTATATAAAGACTATTGTTATCATCTAAGAATACTTAATACATATTATATATTATGTAATGGAATACTAACGCATTGTAAAATGAGAAGAAATAGAAATTGACATACATAAAAATGGTTGCAAAAGTATTATATCAGTACTTTAAAAATATATGTTTATGTTTATTTATTATATATTACATGTTATAATAGTAAAGTAATGTTTTGTTTGTTTTGTGTTCCTGTCCCGTTTGCACCACTGAGATCTTCAGCCTTGAAAGGTGGTGTGCAAATCACAACACAAGCATGTACAATCAGGCCACCCATAGTTGTAACAACACGGCTACATTTTTTCCCCCCCATTCTCGTGTTGTTTAGGTTCACACATGCAAGACAGCAATGGGTTACAGTTTTGCTGCGGGAACCACGGACGGTCCTGGTGCTTTTGATTTCTCACAAGGTATCATTGTAAAATATATACTGACTTCTAGTATAAGATTGAATAAGGTTTATTTCTAAGCATCTATGATATAAAAAACTAGATTGATTTCACGCGAAGTTGAATTCTAGTATAAAAATAAATATGGTTTATTTCTAAGCATCTATAATATAAGAAAATAGATACATTTCATACAAGTTATCATTGTAGGCTATACTGACTCTAGAATAAAAGATAAGGGTTATTTCTAATTTTAAGCTGGAATCCTATCCCAGTCACTTTGCTATTTTTCTTGGGCAACAAACTTTGCTCCAATCGCTTCACTCAACCCAGGATCCATGAGCTGATTTTTCCGTCTTTTTAATTAACTTTATGTTCCATTTCACATCAATTTCAATAACAAGAAACTATTTAGAGTATAATGCTTCTGGGGCAATGGTGCCTTTGGTATTACCTTACATGAAACAAACAAAAATAAAAAATAGATTGATTATATATGATATAAACATATTTATTACTTTGTGTTATTTCCCAAGGATCAACAAGCGGCAATCCCTTCTGGGATTTTGTAAAAAATTTGATCAAGAAACCAAGCAGTGAGCAGATCAAGTGTCACCATCCAAAGCCAATCCTTCTGGACACAGGGGAGGTAAGGCTAGTGATTTTAGGGCCTTTCACTAGGGGAGGTAAGGCTAGTGGTTTTTTGGGCTCTTCTCTAGGGGAGGTAACGCAATTTTTGTTTGAAGGCCCTTTTGATAGATATTATTAGTGTGTAAATATGTCTTTGTCTTGAACAACTAGTTTGCTATTTCTGGGGTTTTTTTTTGTTTGTTTCTTTTTAAAAAAAACCCAATAATTTAGAGTTATTTGGTCGAGTAGAGTATTTTCTGAATTGTTGATGGGTTTTCTGCATGAGCTGTTCTGTCATGGACATTGTTTTGTTTTTTAATGCATTTTATTTTTCAATGCATTTATGAACTTGACAGGACACATTTATTCAAGACATTTATTAACTTGACAAGACACATTTATTCAATGCATTTATTAACTTGACAGGACACATTTATTCAATGCATTTATGAACTTGACAGGACACATATTCAATGCATTTATGAACTTGACAGGACACATTTATTCAAGACATGTATGAACTTGACAGGACATATTTATTCAATGCATTTATGATCTTGACAAGACACATTTATTCAAGACATTTATGAACTTGACAGGACACATTTATTCAATGCATTTATGAACTTGACAGGACACATTTATTCAATGCATTTATGTACTTGACAGGACACATTTATTCAATGCATTTATGAACTTGACAGGACACATTTATTCAATACATTTATGAACATGTTCCGCTGTCTATCTGACTGCAAAAATTTGTTCTCTGTTTCCGTAGATCACGATACCATACAAGTGGCAAGCCAGTGTTGTAGACCATCAGATTCTACGTATCGGGCAGTTTATAATCGTAGCAGTCCCAGGAGAATTCAGGTAAGTTTTATAAAAAAGATCAAGAATTATTGTCCCCTTGTTGGTTATTTTAATTTTAATGAAAACATTTACGTGGACCAATTGAAAAGTGTGTGTGTGTGATATGTATACAGTGATTCTAGAGCTTGATTGAAGTAAATATATCAAACATTGTAAACAAACTTGCGGGTTGGTAAGGGGTTGTAAGCAATAAACTCCCAACCTCAAGATTCTTGGTGTTTTTTGGTCGCTGCGTAGAATGCATGTCCTCCAGGTCCAATTCATCATCTTTGACAACTGAGGCTTAACTAACTGCTGAGAAATTGTGAGATGAGTTAATTTTGAGCATCTTCACAAATTTTGGGGGTCGTGGAATTCTCTCCTGGATTGTGGGCTGACCACCTGTCAATCTACAATGAGTCAAGCTCAGTACTCAGCCATGCACAGTGGTGATGGTATCGGAAGGTGGACTTAGATCACTTGGTAAAAGGGTTCAGGGATTGCTTGAGGATGTTTTGTGAGCCAACACTGGCCCGGACTCAATGAAGTGGAGGAATACAAATAATAGAATAGACCCAGACGGCAAAAAAATACAAAACCCAAGCAAAACATTGTTGTAAACAGCCAAGGCGAAAACTGAACATGTTTTACTGTCTTTCCTTCAGCACCATGTCTGGGAGACGAACGAGGGATGCTGTGACCTCTGTGAGTATGATTTCAACACGTGTCACCGTGAAGTATTGCAACAGTTTTAGCTACATGTTCATTATTATTTAGAAAGAAAAAGAAAAGCATTAAGCATTAAAAATCGAACGGTAGAATGATTGTAGTTTGTTTGTTTGTTATCTGTTCCCTTTGGAACCATAATTAAACAGTGTCGGGACCAGCTCTGTGTCTGGCCGAGGGCAGTGCACAAAGCAGAAGGCATTGATACGCAGATCTAGGTAAAACATAATCCAGGTGAAGTGCAAGTCTGTGCCCCATTAGTACACATGGCCTGATACAGAGCTGGAAAATCTATGGATCTAGATTTTTAAGGCAAACAGGGCATCAGCCCACTGTGCCAAATGATTGTAGTGCAATGAACTAATCCGCCCACCGTGCATAATAATTACCATTCTCATAAGTATTATTTTTAGTCAATCAGTATCTTTTTAAAACAGTATTAAGTCTTCCAGAGCCTTTTAGACCATAGATAGAGACGATGCCCATCTGGTTAAATGCGTTTATTGTAAAAACAGGCTTCTTTGTAAATGACAGCAAACAGTAAACAAACGTTTCAGGTTTCCCTTCTATCGATGTACAGTTAACATATGATATGAAGAATATATTTAAAATTGAAATGAGGTGAAATGCGAAGTGCGTCTCTAGCCCTCCCCCTAAAGTGACGTGCCATCCAATCTATCATTCAAATTATCCTATCAGGTCAAGCATCTTGCTCAAATACCGAGGGCCAGACTTGGACCCATGCCATTAGTGTTGATTCAGGGCAATGTATAAACTCTTGTCACTGGTCCTCTGTATCCTGCCTCAAAGATTTTGAAATAAAATCAGCTGCTTCGAATCAGGGCCCTTTGATATTTGCTGCGTAGGGGGATAGATATGAAAGTAAAATCAATGACGACAAAGAGTTCTTTTGTGTGCAAAGGACTAGTTTTCTTTCTTAGAACGTCACCGCATTCTAATTCCACTTCCATCTCTTTGTACCAAAAAGTGGTGCAAATAGAGATAGCAACACAAGATCCATGGAACAGACTATTATTATTAGTATTTGAGTTGTTTGTATATTTATCAACCCTCCAAACTGTCCTCGCCCAGGAAGACTTACTTATCATCATCACTGATTGAACATTTTCAGACCCTGCTTAAAGGAGGCCTCCCCAAGGACACCATATCGGTGATCGCTGGCCTTGCCAATGAGTACTCTGACTACATCACCACCTTTGAAGAGTATCAGGTTCAGCGTTATGAAGGGGCATCCACCATCTTTGGCCCCCACACACTGTCTGCTCACATTGACTCCTACACAAGATTGGCGCAGGACTTGGCCCAGGTATTGTCACAGTCACGCTTAGTACCTGGAAGCGGATAGATGTTTATGTTGGTGTGAGTTGGTGGTTGGTATTTTTCTGTAATTCGTTGGTCACAGTACAGTCACGCTTAGTACCTGAAAGCGGATAGATGTTTATGTTGGTGTGTGTTGGTGGTTGGTATTTTTCTGTCATTCGTTGGTCGTAGTACAGTACAGTAATTTCCCTCTAACATCACAAACACATATGTTGGGGGCGGTGGGGAGGAGGGGGTTAGAATGAAGATTCCTTTTAAGTGCCAATAGGAATAGTCATTTATGATAGTCTACATGCAGTCTTATATCTTATTGCAGAAAGCTCATTTTTGGTCTATTTTCATCAAGATTTCACACTTTGAATGACACAGGGATAAATGATCTAAAGTGTGTCAGCCTGTACTTATACGGGGACACAGACTATAAATCCATCTCTATCTTTATCATTATCTTTCATTGTAATAGAATAATAGAATATTTCACCATCTTTCTTCCCCCCATCCCCCTCTTCCCAGGGCAAACCGACTCCGCCAGGTCCAACCCCACCAAACCAATCTGACAAACAGGTCAACTTCCTGCCAGGAATAGTGTACGACTCAGCAGGCCTTGGAAGTCATTTTGGCCAGGTGGTGAAAGATGCCCAGGATTCTTACAACCCTGTAAGTCTTCGTAGTCTGTACTCAATTGATTTTTACAAATTTTCCAGTTAACACCTAGAACTAGTTTGAAGAAAGTATTTACCTGAGCGTACATTGTTGTGGTGAAGTAATCTCATAGGCAGAGACAACTGTGCAAGCATTTTTGTTCTAGCTTTGAAACATTTGAAAATGACTGTCCTTTTTTTTTCTCTCTTATTATCAAAAGCCTGTCTTATTTTATTGGTAATGTTTAATAAATATTAACCAATTTCTTTTAAAATTGGGGATTATGAGAATGATAATAATAAATAATAATAAATGGCATTTATATTGCGCTTATTCATGATCATCACCATGCTCTAAGCGCTTTACAGTAGCACCTTTACCCTGGGTAATATGATAATGATACACAAAATTGTAATGTGTATTATTATTTTTCAATATTGTTTTCTTACATGATTTTGTCAGTAACAAATTGGTGTTTTATTATTCTTTCAGGGGTCTGTTGTAGCCGTGACGTTTGTGACGGCAAATCCTAGGAACAACCTCAGGGTAAGGCTGCAAGTCCGGTCTGGTTTCTTGATCTGTCAACTCACACAGTCGTGTTACTATTTGTGAACATTGTACAGCCATAAATGTAAAGATGTGCTTCGCTTGTTACAAACAATAGATAGTAAACAACCAAGCTTTTTTGAGCTAGGGTTTGGTGCTAAAATTATTATTACAAGATATTTTCTAAGTGATTCAAGTGCAAATTTCTTCTCTCTATCCATTTCTCATCAGACCAACGATACGTTCTTGACTGTGGAGAGGCAAGAAAGCAACGGCTGGGTCGTTGAGTACACAGATGCCCTTTGGGAAACTCAGTGAGTACAGTAGTTCAATCAATCCTTACTTTAATTTTTTTGCTTTGCCCCATGATGAGTCCTGCCCTTCCAGATGGAATGATAGTATGAAAATGTTACGGTGCCAGTGAGAGATGATAAACAAGAGAGGAAAAAGATTGTTGAAAGGGAGGATCGAACCCATGCATGCCACAACATCGTTGTGCCGGCAAAAGCAGACCCGACTGGCTACCAATAGGACAAGATCGTTAGGTTTTCCCCAGCAACTTGACCTTGCTATTCGGGAAGTACCGAAAACAACTCATGATATTTCTTATTCACCATTGGAAAGTTGTTTGTCACGGTCCTTTTTACGCACAATAGAACGACCTCGGGTAAATGGAAAACCCATCCAACGGTTTTGACCTATTGCCACCAGGTGGAATTCACACATGAAGTATAATCTTTGAAGTCCCGATAGTGACCCCGCCTCAATGCTACCTGCCCGGTGATTGATGGCCCCTGCGGTCTGACAGCTAAGATGCTCGATTCTGGGCCAAATCAGCAGCTGTGTGCATTATAACATCAGAAATGTTCATACATTAAATTATATATATTCTCATGTAATAATTGATTCATCCCAGCTTTTAATTCGACCATACCTCTCACCCCCCCCCCCTCCACCTCCCCCTCCCACACACAGATTCAAGTGGATTTCAACCAACATGCTCCTTGGAGAAAGCCACGCAGAAATCAGCTGGTGGATCCCCACAAACCAAAAGCCCGGCGTGTACCGCATTCGTCACTTTGGGACGTCCAAATCTATTTTTGGCGGTTCACTCTCCAACTTTGTTGGCGAGAGCAAGTCTTTTACTGTGAAGGCTAGTTTGTCTGAAAGACATAATGTTTGGTCAGTCTAGTTTGAGCAGTAGTGACTTTAAAAAAAATATGGTTGTGTGAGGTTTCTTCTAAATAATAAAAAAAAAAAACCCAAAAAAACTTTTCTTTGGACAGTTTAATTTGGCTGTAGATTTTCTTACGTCGTCGTGTACAGCTTAAAAAAGATCTGACCTTTTGGTAATTTTTGTTTTGTTTGTTTTGTAGATCTCATTAAGGTCTGATTTTTTAGATAGACGTCTATGGCATTTATTTATTTTCATATTTTACTACTTCCACATCAAACAGATTATGTATGACTGTTTGTAGGATGTATTTTCCAATCTCTATTTTTGTCGTATCATAATTATACTATTTTACAGTATGTCTGTATTTTCTGTAGTCTTCTTTTATTGGTTGTTGCCATTGTTGAAAGATCATGAATATAAGTACTTTGCATCAGTATTACATGGATCATGATGTAGATAGTATTCACAAGATTAATCATTGTCCAGTAGGTTAAAAAAAAATAGAAAGAAGAGAAATTAGCCTAGCCGAAGAAGTGGCTGTTTTGCCTCCATCAAGTACATTGACTGTCATCATTTTGTGGAATGGAACGAATGCTTCTGTCGTCAGAGGAAAATCAAAATTTATGCTTTTGTCTTTCATGACGTGAATTATTTAGCACCTGTTATCTTGTTTGTTGCTTATAAAACCATGACGGAGATTGTTGAATATGGTACAAGTACAACCTCTTTGTGTGGAGAGGGATAAATGTCCATATATATAAATATAAATAAATATAACATCATGACTGCTACACCTTATCACCAAGTATGCTGCAAACTTGCCTGTTTGTTTCGTCTTAAACCTATAATGTTTCTTTAGTTAGATCAGAATTGTGAAATGAAATTACTTATAATAAGAAAATCCATCATGTAGCAAGTCACATGATTTATCAGCAAAGTCAGTATGTGTCGCATAAAGGCAAAAATGACCTGACACCAAGAGATCGAGGACATCGAACTTGATGGAGCCTTGCATCGATTGGTTTCTGTATTTATACGTTCCATCCTGAGGACAGCAGTGCAATCAAATGTTTTGTATATTATCTCCTGTTTTTCTTTTTTCTTTTTCTGATGTCAAATTTGGAGTTAGAATACACAATAAAATAATGCATAATGATCCATAAATTGGTGTTTAGTATTAGCTGATTGCCAGGTTAATCAAAATGAATTGTTGGCGTTGGAATGGAATGGTATTGCATTGATATAAAAAATGGCTGTGGCATTGTCATTGTTTTCTTTGAAAGTCTTTTTGTTGTTGAATGTGAAAAAGTCAATGAATACAAGTGATCGAATGAATAAAAAAAAAGAAAAAAGAATTGTGTATATATTGCTTTATTTATCTTTGGGTGATGTTTTGCATATCACATGTTTAAAGAACAAGAACATTTGTATAAGGAAATAATTCTTTGAAGACTCAATCAACACAAGCTTAAAAAATCATCACATGACAATAACTATATATATATATATCCTAAGACATCAAAGGAATTAAGTATAATTGTAAAAGTATTTCTTATTTACAAAAATCATTTGATAAAACTACTATTATTTGAGGACATCATGGGAAATTGAAGTAACTGGATTTTGTCCAAAAGACTTCTCACATTTTCTCTGCTGCTAATGTCAGTTCCACAAAATATCAGAATGTGTTGCACATCACAGCATCATAAAAATAACAAAAATGAATAAAATAAAGACCAGTCTACTGGAATTCAGCGGATGAAATATAATTTCCCATTCATCTTGAAAGGTGCTTGCTATAAGGATTTATCAATTCCAAATGATGCCCTCAAAACTTTTGCATACATAGTCTAGTAGTTTGTCATGAAGGGGAGAAAAGAAAACTAACAATCCCAAATCAACCAAGAAACAATAAGGCTGTCACTGTCACAACAATGAAAATCGAAAACATTTTCTCAGGTACTTTGTCATTGTCAGGTATTTGTATAATATTAATATCCTCAATTATTTATACAAATATTTATCCATTCAAAAAGAATACTGCTGCCTCAAGTGAAGCAATACAATAAATTACTAATGACACACACACACACACACACAACACATCTTGGCAAGTCCCTAGAACTGGCCTATTTTCACTTGTGTGGTCATTATAATAATGACTTGAACCTCCCACTCCCACAGCCAGGGGTATCCATAACACAGTGCTTAGTGGTCGGTCCTATTACAACCTCAAGTTTCTAAGTTCCTGAGTTTGAAACCTGAGCTTTGGAATATATTATTCTGGATCTTGTCCAGAGTTTTGAGGAATCTCTTAAGTCCGACAAGAGACAAACATTTCAAACAAGCTTTTGAAATGAAAAATATTATGAGACGCGTTGAAGCCAATCGTATGCAAATTAAATATATATGAATTTCCTTTTGAAATGAACTTGATGTCGAGAGGAAGGGAGGATTAAAAAACTTTTAAAAGTCCAAGGAGACACAAGTCCTCAACAAACATGATTTAAAATAGAGAGTTAAGAACACCCCAAACCCCATTAGATAATATTGAGCAAACTACAAACAGGAGCAACAAATTGAATGCTGGCAGTTTTTCTTTTAAAAAAACAATAAATTTAAGTCTTGGTATTATGACAAAGGTGTATGAGTATGAGTGTTTGGTTGTTTTTATCAAACTATTCATGCAATGCAATTGATATCCAGACAATTACAAGATGGCCAAGATATAAAGTTTGAGATCATAGTCTACTCATTATTTTTTGGGCGTGGTGCACTTGCCACTAAATATTATGTGACCTAAAATTGATTTCTAAATCAAGGGGGTCGA
Source organism: Dirona albolineata (assembly GCA_031763155.1). NCBI lineage: Eukaryota > Metazoa > Mollusca > Gastropoda > Nudibranchia > Dironidae > Dirona > Dirona albolineata. The sequence continues at coordinate 10,153 of JARFNW010189793.1, forward strand.
TAGACGATTAAAATTGTTGTCAATATTTTGAATTTTGACAATGGTATTAAATAGAGTCAGCTGTCTTGAGAAGAATATTAACAAAATGACAATTGGAGTGGTTAGTGTTCAATATCATTGTCAATATTATTATTATTGATTGTCTTTCAGGCCCATTACACCCACTTTAATTTGAGTAGTGATGTGTTTAAAAAAATTCCATAGCCTTCACATCATGTGAGAACAGTTGAATTGACCAAGATGTTAATAAAAATATTTACTTCTTTTGAACGACTCAAGGCAGGTTCACTTTGGATATCAGATTCAGATATAAATAAAACATCAAAAAAGGCTAAAATATTAAGTACCAGGTTGATCATAAAAGTTCCAAAAGTCTGCATCTCTCTCAAAGGCCTTCGGCAATTCCACAAGTTCTTGTTGAGGGGGAGGAGGAGTGAGGGGTGGAGTGACAAACACGATTTCAGGTTCTTCATCAGCAGGCACTGGATTCGGTTTCTGTTTGGGTTTTTGCTGAGGTTTGGGCTTGGGTTTTTGAGGTGGTTTGGGGCCTGGAATGGTTGGAGGCCTTTTTGCGTTGCGATCCCAGTTGGCTACAACTTTGGGCATGCCTTGAAAGTAAGACGTCCATTTATGCTCCATACGTTTCCTTAATACGTCTTGCTCCACCCATATACCTTCACATGGCAGGAGAAAATGAGTCATACATATGGTTGCCATATAAGCATTTACGTTAAATTATGAACTACTTTCTTTCGTATTTCATCAGAATTAACATATATACAATAAATGTTGCAGGGACTTGTCGTCCATAGAACCTTTGCTGACAGGACATGAAGTGGAAAGAGTGACCGTATGTCATCGTCTGGACAGGACCCTGGTCTATCTCAGATTGCTCCCCCGCTGTGAGGTAGTGACCATTTCTACATCTAATTCGAGTCAGCCAATCAGACCAAAACATCTTTCCCAAGGGAAAACAATGCACTGCTTGACACAAACTTATGTTACTTACATGAAAGTATGCAATGTCTAATGTCTACATTTTAACATATTATTAACACTAACATAAACTAAGGTAAATATTAGAAAATAAAATAATACAGATAACGCGTGAATGCTTTTTCTAAATGCATCATGGAACTTACTTAGAAAAAATGTTTACAAAAATGATATGATTATAGGTGCCAAGGGAAATATTATATATCCATCTGGAATAACACAGCATTAAACACAAAACAAACAGGTCACAGCATTTGAGTATAATAATATAATATGGTACAGGGAGGATTAATGTAAAAGATGTGCTGGACAGGTCATGGTTTCTTGCCACCTAAGGGATACGCCTCATTCCAGGATTTCTTCATTCTCTCTCTCAGAACATTATGCTCAGACCAAGTGCCTAGAAAAGAAAATGGAGAAGGGAAATTTTAGGTCAGTCAGTTGCTCCAAATTTATGATAAGGTATTTATTCGTTAAAAAACCCCAACAAAACCCAAAAACAACTAGTTTCACCATTTTCAATTTTTACAAGCACATTGTTGAATAGATTAGATTACTTTTGATGATTCTATTTCTAGGCTAGGCATCGTCTGTAAGTGGCAAGGTCCATTGTGAGGTTAGTTGGGTCCAGTTTTTAGAGGAAATATTGGATGGCGAAATCTAGTAAAAGTATATAAAATCTACAAAGGAATGAGATATGATATGACAAAGAAAAAGGAACATTGCAAAAATATTGCTACACTAAAGTCCTTACACTTTGCTTGTGGTTGAGTGACTGAATTGATATCACAGAATTTATCAGTTTGTTTGTTTTGCTTTCCATTCTATGTTACACAGCTTCAATGTTTTAGGCTGAGCCCCATGTGCAGCTTTGCACGGTGCAAAGCAACAAACATGCAAGCATGATCCCAATAAAAATATATCAAATTCTGCATGCAGGCACCAAAAATACCACACAAGACTGGAAAAATGCTGAAAACTGATTCGGAATTCAGGAAAAGTAGATAATAGGCCCAGTATGTCTCAAATTTTGAAAGATCGTAGTAGCAAACAATATTTGTCATTGTTTTAGTTTTTATGTTTTAGAAATACCATAAACATCATATAATAATGTATTGGATGATCATGTTTGACACAATGTGTAACATGGGGTAAAGCATAAAAAATGGGAAAAGTGGAAAACAGTTATTTTGAATATTTAAAAAAATTTGTTCCACACAAATCGGAGGAAAGATTAATTAATTTTTCGATATCCATATGTATCAATATATAATTAGGGTCTCATCTAAGTTTTATCATTTTATTGTGTCATTGCAGGTATGATGAAATGGAAAAATGTGCTTTAAAACAAAAACAACTCTATATAAAAAAAAAAAATCTAAATGATTTAATATCAATCTAAAAAATGCAAAGAAAGAAACAGAGATAAAACAATAGTTAAAAAAATATTTTTTGAAGGGTTGACGCTTTAGAAAAAATATAAATCAGATAATGAAAAAGGAAAAACAAAAAACAAATTTGGCATTAAAATAGTATGCAAATGTGATATGTGATTGGTAAGGCAGCTCTGTGTTATTTGCATCATTTTTGATGAAGAAGCAAGGACTTAATTTTTGTAGAGAAGAATATTTGAAGGGTTAAGATACAACAAAAGGAAAAGCTAACACTCAAAAATGGTTAGGCACCAATAGTACTTACTTATAGTGGAGGGACAAGACTCCGGACGGGACAGGACTCCAGACAACTTGATACCTACCAGCAGCTTGGTTTGGTTCATCTGACAGTGGTGATTCATTCTAACCGATAAAAAATATTAGTGTTTGGTCAGTTAGAATTAATCACCACTGTCTGACGAACCAAACCAAGCTGCTTGTGTCAAGTCCTGCCCCATCCAGAGTCATGTCCCTCCACCCTATTATAATAATAATAATAATAATAAAGTGCATTTATATAGCGCCTTCCATATCTATTATATTACAATAACAACACTTATAACATTTATGTTTGCTCTATTCAACAACTTATAGTTCTTTATATTAATCGAAAAGAATATAAACCAAAAATGATTTGAGCAGCCCAAAATATTAGCTCACAATTACTGTTTTTGAGTGCAGCTCTACTTATGAGTAGAAGCGAAAATAAGCAAAAATAAGCAAAAAAGTGGGATTCTGCTGAAGCTATCGGTGAGGTAATGTAAAACAGGTGAATAAGGACAGCTTCCAAAATATAATACGAAACAAGATATGCTCTGGGCACTTTTCATTATATTATTTGTTTGTTGCCTTATGAAGGCATATGGTCGATATGTCATTTGTTTTGTTTTGTATTATATTTTCGAAGCTGTACTTATTCACCAGTTTTACAAAAATAAGCAATAGATAAAGAAAGATATTATATTTTACTTACTGAGTTCATCCCTTTGGTATCTGAATTCATCGGTGTTGGGGTCTCGTCTGAGGTGTACCATGTCATTGAATTCGTCTTTGGTCCGACTTATGGTGTGTCCAGAACTTACACCAGGACACACGTTGTATCTTGTTGTGTGGCCCAGGCTCTCGTACGTATTGTCTAAATTCACGGGCAGACCTTTAACATTTTGCTTTTTTGAAGGTCTTAGCGGACCCATTTTCGATTTTTGTCTTTCAAGAGCCAAGGTGACGATAGCCTGATCAGAAAGTAACGTGTCACAAATGCGGCTACCGAACTGATGGCGAATATTTGGCGGCAGGTCTATCACACTTTTTGAATTAGTCCGCTTTTTAGAGATTTGTTGTTCTTCCAAGAGTTTATGCGGTAACTGCCTTCCTGGCCCCCATGCTACGTTTTTCTTAGTGCCGTCTAGTCCAGTTTTCTCCTCTTCTTCACCATGTCTAACAGAGTTGAAGTCCATTTTTGGGGCTAATATGTCTCCAATCAAACTATAATTGTGAACCTGAGGTTTCTTGCCATACTTGTCCCTGTTGTAACTACCACGCTCAGTTAAGCCTAAAATATTAATGTCTTTGGAATGCTCTAAATCTTTTTCTGACAACCACGTCGGACGGCTTGAATGCAAACTGCCATGACTTGATCCAGGCTTTCCTCCTGAAGTTTTGAAGCCAAATACCCGTTCTGATTTTGCCTTCAATTGCTCATCTGCATGTGAGAAGGCGTCTCTTTTGGCAGCAAATTCTTTTCTTGATGTTTCTAATGAGTCTCGTCCTGTAAAGTTAAAAAAATTTAAAAACAAAAATCAGCGAATGTATGCAAGAAGAAGAAAGTGTTTAAACTAAGAATGCAAAATTCGAATCCCACAAAAATCAAAAAGATCATTTATTCCATCAAAACAAGAGGTGATTGAAAGAGGGATTTACTGGATAAAACTGGCATAAATGTGTTTCAAATAGAACATGAACATATATTTTTATCAAACATGTAGAAACAAAAAGAAACAAACATAACAAAAACAGGTTAAGAAGAGGTAATCAAATTAGGTACTTGTCTTTTCATTCAGTAAATAACTGATCTTAAACTAAAATCGAAGCAAGACCTAGACCAACTAACATCAATGGCCTGTGATAGACTCCGTTGGAAAGAACCAACATGAAGAATCAGAGAAGTAGCCAAGGCATCCACATCGGAGAACTAGTATGAGGAAGGCCGTAAGTCAGTAAGTCAAATAAGTGTACCAGTACCTAAAAAGAAAAGCCCCCCAAAAACCCAATCCTTTGTTCACCACGGGGCGTGAGAAATTGAGGTAATAAAAAAGACATTGTCTTAAGGGTTGATCATCGTCATTAAGGTACAACATGGTCTATGAATTTGGTGTAGGCTCTTCATACCTGGTATTCCTTCCTTGATATGGGATGGCAGAGGATAACGGTTGGGGATCTCCTTTACGAGGCCTTCGGGGATGTATCTGCCTTCAATATCCTTTAATCCCTCTCTATCAACATGCTCCAGAGCAGTGCCAAATAGGGAATTCTTTGGCATTGCCTGGGTGCGATTTGTCCTTGTGGCACACCATGACCTTCCATCTGATGCCTCCACCGCCATGACAGGAACTGTATGAGACTATTCACCAGACTGTATGATAAATGAAGCGATGGTAAGTTTGTTTGTTTGTATAAAGGTAAGTACAATCGCGATCATAATACATGCCTTTACTTTACAGTGTAGTTCCCTTAAATTACCCACAGATTTTAAATGTCAGTGCCCTTTACACTCTACCATCTTCGATAGGGCTTGAAGAGAACCTTTAAAACTCTGAGATATCCAAAGTACTACCGATTCAAACTCAGGACATATGCGCCTCAAAGTAACAGCGGCAATCACTAGTGCCACCTCCACTTTTCAGACAATAAAGCATTAAAAGGAGCACCAACAATTTATATTTTATTCTAGGGACACTTTCTGTCTCATATATACATTTGAGTTTATCAACAACTTCATTTTATCAATAATAATTGAGCCTGTCGCAAAATAAGAAAACAATACAAAATAAAACAAGGAGTTCAACTATTCATTGCGTCCATCCCCTAGCCCTACACCATCATAGATTTGCTTTAGTCTATCTACCACACTTCCATTTTCAAATCTGGGTGTAGTGTGGGAGCATTCAATCTACAACTACAAATACAATGTGTTCAAGTTCAATTTCAAATTATCGAAATTTGAAAGATTCAGCAGGTTTACACAGTTACAGCCCATTTCTAGCTTGCCCATTCTCCTGCTACTACTAGTTAGTCTACATCGTTCATTCAAATTCAATGTCCAGTGACAGTGTAGTGTTGTTAAGAATGACAGTAGACGGGGTATAGTAGGGTCTAGTAGTGGCATGACTAGTCTTCTTCTTAGTCTTATTAGTATTAGGTCTAGGACTCGACTTGGACTAGGCACTAGGCGTAGGAGTAGGAGTCGGAGGACTGCCTGGTACTGGTACTCGTAGTTCGTACTGGTACTGCACTGACGGGTACTGATGAAAAGTAAATTATATAGTTAGTAAGACGTATACCGGGACCATTAAATATACTTTCGAGGGTGAATGAAGTCAAAGGATTTATATATGTACAGAATAACTTAAATCAATACGTCTAATGCATTACTTAAATACAAGGGGTAAAAAATGAGATTACCAATTTCATTCACACACGTCAATGGAGGCCTCCATAACAAAGAGTCGCGGGTTGCTAGGTAAATCTTCACTTCCGGAGACAAATAAAGAGGTCCACTAGGTAGCTGATTTCGTTCGCACATTTACGATTCACGGCGCACGTTCAATGTGAATGTGTGTTAGTCTTTGTTACTGAGAAACAAATGTAGAGTCTATTATTTAAAGTGTTTATCGTCTTTATTAGAGAGAGAGAGAGAGAGAGAGAGAGAGAGAGAGAGAGAGAGAGAGAGAGAGAGAGAGAGAGA
>JARFNW010189904.1:0-16539 GCA_031763155.1 Dirona albolineata
TATAAAGCAACCAAACAAATTAAACATAACCACTCCCCCCCCCCCAAAAAAAAAAACCAAAAACCAAAAACCAAAAAAACCAAACCAACCAAACAAACAAACAAACAAACAAAAAAAACCAAAAAAAAAACCCCAAAAAACAACCAGCAACAACAAAAAAGAAAACAAAACAAAGCAAAAAACAAAAAACAACAACAAAACCGAAACAAAAGGAAACAAAACCAACAAAGTTATAAAAAGAACGCGGGAAAAAAGAAAATGAAAAGTAAAGTAAATTATTATTATCTATGGCAACATCAAACTTTATATATATACCACAATATCAGGAGCACAAAATAGTGGCGTTACGATCCTTTGACTAACGTTATCCAAAATATCACACACAGAGAGAACGATCTGGTGGTGGTGCCATATTTTGTTTTGCACACTCGCTCGGCAAATAGCCGCACAGTAATTCACCGAGATATTATATCGATCACCCCATTCATTTGGTGCGGGACCCGCCAATTACAGAGAGAAGAGCGTTTATTGGCCTACTGTTACGTAGGTGTGAAGTGTGAGTGATGGTTTGGATGTAGGAAGGCCGGGTAATCCTCAGCCCTAATGTAAATAAGTTATGGGTATATCATCATGTGGTAATGTTCTCACTCACCCACTCAACTCCCCAGCCCCCTCTTTCTCACTCCCCTTCCCCACACACACACATAGGCACTCACACACACACACTCACACTCGTTTAATTCACACCTACTTGTTGTCTAATTGTCGACTTGTATAATAATATTGAACCTGTGGGGTAGTGGACTGTCTTAATCTTAACAGTTTGAATACAGTCATAGTATAGAAGTAAGCAATGCAGTAACAGAGAAACATATCAGTCATACATATCATTATTACATATTATTATTATTACACAGCTATGTTATATACAGGGTGTTTTGATACATAAGACCAGCCCAACTCAGATTAGACAGAACAAAAACAAATGCAATAGGTTTAAACAGTGATCATTTCTTATCTCAATTCCAAAATTTCATAAATTTATTGAAATACTTAGTATGTCTACCAACCACTTTTCTGACAGCATACAGACGAAAGAAATCAACTTCGTGTGCTTTTATCAGAGCTTGCGTCGCAATATTATCATTCATGCACGGGTCTTTGGCCTGTATCATTACCCGGTGTTTATGTTTGTCAATATTGCGGCTTAATAATGAACAGACAGAACCTAAAACACCATAATATGCACTCAAAAGATGGTCCTAATACGGCTCTCCAAAGCATTTTGGGTGACTTGAAATTTGACACTGAATTGTTCATTTCGCCTCTCTTCGCGCGTTTGGGTGGTTAGAAAATAGGGTGGTAGACATACTAGATATTGAAATAAAATGTATGAAATTTTGGATTTTAGATTAGGAATAGTTAGTTGAAACCTATTCGATGCTGATTGATTCTATATATTCTGAGTTTGGCTGTCCGGGGGGGGCGGGGTCTAAGGTATCGAAACACCCTGTAAATTATTCAGGCTACCGAAGTCTATATTTATATCACATTCACTCCTAAGTGACGCAAAGAGAAAAAATAACTATAGTCCATTTCAAAAGGCATGTCCACGCTTGAAGGCATGTATCTCTAAAACTATCTGTTGTGACCCAGTGAAGTTTGGTCGTGTGTATATGGAATACCCATGCACAATGTCACTGGGATACAACAGATAGTTTAAGAGATACATGCATTTAAGCATGGGCATGCAATTTAGAAACGGACTATTATTGTCTACTATTCCAGGGGCAAATGTAAAGCGCTTAGAGTACGGTGATGCTCGTGAATATGCGCTTTATAGATGTACGTACATTTACATTTTAATTTACATTGAACGTTTGTTGTTTTGTTTTGTTTTTGTTTTTATTGTGTACTTTGTTTGTTTTTGTTTTTGTTTTTTCTTAAAATTTGCACGTTCGGCAATATCACTCAACCGCTGAGTTGTCTGTCGTGAGTTTAACTCACTACATTTCGATCAATGTTTCCATTATCTCAGCCTGGCAAGTGACTTGAATGAACGATTTCAACAGTGAGATCATGAAATGGAACACGAAGATGGCCAGCACAGCCATTGTATTCAATTAAATCCCTTGCAAAGTGGTGTGAATCTGATTCCATATTTGTGTCGCTGGATATCATTTTCATCCCACTCGTCAACAAACATTTGTATTGGTGCACGTTAAAACTCGCCTCAATACAAGTTTGATAAAAACTCGTAGAATATAATTGATATCCAACGAAACTCGTGCAACATCTACTGCGCAATCCCCCCTATAATGTTTCATAGGCTACAATCACATGAGCCGATTCCACCATAATGTTCATCACAGGAACCACTAACTCCATCAACGTCATCACAAAAGCTACTACCATTACCACCAAAATCTTCATCGCAATAACAGAAACCACAATCACCATAATCTTAAATACAGGAATCACTACCATCATGATCTTCACCACAAAATCACTGCAAGACTAAATAGTATGAGTATCATTATCATTATCAATAACTTGATTACTTCACAGGGAGCCTATATATAACTTTACCACCCCCCCCCCCACGCGCTCTAAATGTATTTATACAGGCTACCGTAGATTGTACAACACTCTAAAATCAAATAGCCTGTGTAACCATTTCCTTTGGCAAACGGGTTCGAGTGGTCAGCAACACCGGTCGATGAGGTGATTGTGATGTCACGAAGTCGATCCGCCCACTGTCGACAGTACAAATAATTTTTTCTTTCATTACTGATACCTTACTCACATTCATTATCTTCTCTACCCTCTTACCAGAAACGTTGGAAACTGTCTCTGCGAGTGAAATTGATTAGACCAAGATTCTCTCTTATTTTGGCAATATGATTACGACTTTCTCCGTACGGAGACATTGCCGGATTGTTGCTCTGGCTTGCTTCAGGGGCTACAGCCCAAGGGCGCCTAAAGATTATGATGGGTAGAACAATAAGTATAAAAACCAATTCTAGTATGGTCTCCCTTTTCTCACTCTTTCTACTCAACTCAAACCGTCGCTTACTGATAGACAGAGTGATAGTGGAATAATGTTACAGTGCCAATGATAGGTAAGAACAGAAAATAAAAACAAGATTTTCGTCAATCCGGGTAATCGAACCCATACCTGCCACGGCAACACCACCTCCCCGTGAACAGAAAACCAGCCCACTACCTCTGAGCTAATTTCTATTTTTGTCCCTAACTGGCACTGTAACATTATCCCACTATCATTCTGTCTACTAGACCATCAGTGCCCGCTCCCTCTTCATATATTTTCGGCTTACTGATAGGGTTTTCCAACATGAGTTGTCGCAACTATGGTCTCCACCCAGTGCTGGGAAAATGTAAGATGCCAAATTGGAGATAAGAATGATGATATGAGATTCCCAACCACAAGCGTCAACTTTTTTATGGAGCAATTTCTTCACATTCAGTTTCAGTTCTGACTATAAAATAAAAGCAATAAAAGTATGTACGTACTCTGATCTAAAGTGAGAACAATTTTTTTTGTTCCATTCCATTATTTTATTTTCTATGATGTACTATTACCATTGTCCCAATGATATATTATCTATCGAATGGAGCATGTGTTATTTAGTTCATTTTTTTTCTCCGCGACATAACTTGACCTTGCCATTCGGTTCCTACTGAAAGAAATGATGAACGTGTGTTCAGTTTAACACCAACTTTGGAACTCATCAGATTTGTAAATCTTAGTGTCAGCGTTATTTTATGCAATATTGCCAAAAGTAGAACAACCTTTTTCAGGCTTACCATTTCCCATTTCTTCTTTGGGTTCCCTGACTGGTCTGGGCTTCCGATTGTTCCCTGTACTTGTCTACCCATCTTTGGTATTGGAACATCTCCTGGGTGAAAGACTCAAAATGACCTTAAATTTGGAAAAACAGTGTGCGCCAGTGTCATCCCCGAGTCCTTTTCCCGTTCAATAATAATATATTTTGTACTGATTCAAACATTTCAAAATGTCCGCTTTCAAGTCCATGCATAATCATCATTATTTAGATGATTTTCAATCAATTGAATTTTTAAAAAAGTCAAAGCAAAAAACAAAAGTTAGTTTAAGATTTCAAATTCATTTTATTTACAAAATGCTTACAAATAATAGTTTGGGGGGGTTATAAAGTAAATGGCTTAAGCACACATAAAAAATAAACAAAACACAACAAAACAGCCAGCCAATAAATCCGTTAAAAGCATTTCATGATGAACGAATAAATTATTCATTATAACTATTACAGATAGTGATTTATACACTTCGAACCTAAGGCAAACTTTACTTTCACAATATCCGCCATTCATTTCTCATTTTTCTAGGAATCAAATGTAAATAATGATTAATTCAAAAACGACAAAGTAAATTGATTTTAAAATACTTGACAATGTAACAATTTTGTCTCAAACAATTTGAGTGAAAAAAATTATACAAAATTTGTTTGGAATATCAGATTTTACTTTTTCACAAACCATTTCAAACAATTCAAAAATTTAAATTATGTCATATCGAATAGTCACTTTTAAAAGTGGAAATAAATATATATATAAGCACATGTGTTGTTTTTTGGGGGCGAAAATATAATGAAAGTAAGTTACAGGTACAATGTACTCAAGACATTGCGCAACAGTTTTTTATAAACAAACATTATTAATTAGTGATCTCATACCCAGATGTGTGGTACTTGTAATAATAATATTATGTTGTTTCTATGGCTTAGGATTATTACAAACTGACATACAGCGGACAACTAAAACAAAAAGTCCATCACAAAATCTATTGAATATAAAGTCACAAACAGATCCAAGGCAAGGTAAGAACATGGCAAAGGGTTTTCACTTTTGTTCAATTTTATCCAACGAAACAAAACAGACAAAATAACGACTAGCATTATTTGTATTGTCACACAATGTCACAAACCTTATGAGTCTATTTCGATTCATTTAACTTCACAAGGCGGAGATAGAACCTGATAAAGAATTACTCTCCCCATGCATTATTTCATGTGCTTTTGAACACATACTTTAATCATTATGACCGATCATGTGATATCAAAGTCAAGCATGGAACATCATGTGACATTTTGAACGAACAAAAATAGTGCTCACAAAATTGAACTTATGGTTTTACACCTGTCAACCGCAAAATTAATAAAATATCAATCTCAATTAATAATTTTCAAGTTAGAGAAAAACACAACTCACTCTCTTCTCTGGCATCCATTTTAACTTACAAAGAGGAATAAACATGTCAAATAAAATTCATGTTCTTAAATTTGACTTAAAAGGGCAGATACATTTCATTCTGTAAACAATATTTTACCTGATTAACACTGCACAGCACGTTGCTTAGACAACCCGTGAATTAGAATCATGCTCCACTTTTATCATTTCAGAACAATTTTCATTCAATATCTTTTTAAAAAAGTCATGAATGCGTATTCTATTCCTTTCATTTTGTGTTCGTTTGTTTGTGTTGGGTTTTTGGGGGTTTATTTTTAGCAAAACACATCAGCATTTTGCAAAACAATGTCGACACCAACCACAAGAAGACCTTATTCACAGATCACTCATTCTATATTTAGAAGATTTTGCTAACAATTGCTCATATTGCACATTTGACAAGGAAAACAAAAGAGAATTAAAATAATGACATGTTTCAACAGTAATATAAAGTAAAGGGACTGTTATGACAATGAAGCAACAATTTGAAGGAAAAAAAAGCAATCCCAGAATTTTGACATCAATGTTAACAATACAAATTGTTACCATAGGGAGCAATAACCCGTGCATTTATAAATGTTTTACCTCCCAAGTTTATTTATTTCTCTAAACATAACACTTTGAAAAAATTATCACTTTCACTCAGTTTGTTTGTATCACAATTTTAAAGTTTGTGTGCTATTTGTTGTAAAATTATCAAGTCTGTATCATAATATTCTGTGGGTGTGGATGTGTGTGTGTGAGAGAGAGATTTGTGCCAACCTATCAATCCATGGATTACTGTATTCTAAGAATGGTGTGTGCTATCAATCCATGGATTTCTGTATTCTTAGGATGGTGTGCGTCTCATGGAAATGTGACGTGTGGTGCGTAAACTTATAATCAACACATGCAACCATTGTAAATGAATTAATTACTTATTGAACATTTCAATTTTACTTTGTTTTGTAAACAGATTCGAATCACAATTGAAAGTTACAATTACACAGGGTTATTGACAACACAAGACAATGAAATATGGAATTGAAAATATTATCAGGGCTTGGTCTAACACAGTAAAACAAAACTTTTTTCAGTTTTTTTATCTTCATCACACAACCATTCTACGAGAATCGGAAACAATTTAGAAGATGAGACGATTATCGCATAATTCAATTCAATGTGGGCTGAAAGCTTTGCTTGCAAGTTCAATTTGTTCAAGCATTAAAAGGAGAAAAAACAGGTCTATCAAATAAAACTAAAACACATTGAACTACACTAGGATGAAAACGCAATGGAATTCACTTTTTCAAAAGCTGACATCACCTGCACTTAAGACAGCCAGGATCGGATACATTAACTCACACGTTTACAAATGATATACACCACATATAATGACCCTAACTTAAAAGGTATGATAATCAATGATACAGTGGGAGAGTTAATAAAAAAAGCTACCCCAGCGAGAGACAAGACCTTCTACCACCAAATATAACGTACAATTGAGATTTTAGGAAAGAAAGAGGGGGGAAACATCTACTGCAGATATTCAGTGTTATGTGTGTGCTAAGACGATTTGAATTGATTAAATAAAGTAATAGAGATATGAATAATTATGACCAACCCCTTTTTCCGCTACTATATCAAGCATTAATATATTGTTCTTTCTTTTTTAATGTTATGTACTTTACAACAACAGCAGCTAAAAAAACAAAAACCACCAAATAAAATCTATTTTTTAAAAAGCCATGAACATTTTTCTTACTGTCATCCTTTAAGTATCGTTTAGAGTATTTGAGTAACCGGCCAAGTCTAATATACTTCAGCACAATATCAACCTATTGGAAATAAATATATTTGTGTTCTTGCAACAACAGCTACCTATCAATGTTCAAGGCATAAAGCCACAGATCCAAAAGCGTGGATACAAAATTATGACTCTGTCACAAATCTTTATCGAAAGCGAAATATTGTGGTTGCCATAAATTATTATTTCGTTCAACAACTTTGTCTATAGCGTATTATTATCTATAAACACAGGAATTCAAATTTACACCAACCTAAGATCAGCATCCAGCCTAAATCTGTACTGTTAAAAAAATAATGCTGGTGAACATTGATAGTCTATCTAATGCATGTTTCACAGGTGTCAGAAACTTTAAGCTTCATAATTCTCTTGTAAGAATGTGCCAAATTTGATCACTACTGAACTCTTTAACAATGTTATGGACCATACAGCTTTTCTGCTTTGCTTTTTTTTCTCTCCCCCTGACAGAAGAATTTGCAACAAGGAAGATAGCCTTTCACAATGACAGTTAGCTGTGGTCAGGGTAAGTTGTACTAAATGCGTCAAAAATATAAATAAACCTACGAAAATAAAAGATAAGGAATTAAAAGGTTTTTCTATGTATGGCTTTCACTCCATCCTCGTGATATTCTCTGTTGGAGACCCACATTTTCCTGAATGTGTCCAAAGATGCCAAAATAGAACCCCTGAAAATTGAAATAATGTTAATTAATCATTTGATGCCCATGAAATTCAAGTCATGCTCAAGGACAAAGGAATAATTGTGTAGGGTTAAAAACAAATCAATCTCATAACCATAACAAAATAGTTGTTCATGACACCATCAAACCCCAGGGCAATAGGATTGATATTCACATAGTGGGAAATTAGAAAGAGAGTTGGTTTTCTAACATATTATGTGATAGAAGATATATCTTGCATATTATACTTCTTGTCCACATATATAACAATTTCACTGACAATAAGAGAAAAAATGCCTTGATAGGTTAACATTAACAGGAAAAGCTCGGTTACTGTCATCAATAAAGGCCATGAGCATCTGGGCTCTGTTGCAAGTTCCAGCGGACAATATTTAGAAAAACATTTTTCAAAAAAGGTTCAGTCAAGAATCTCATCAGGTTCAAGTAACTCTATCATTTATGTACACACTCATCTGCAAGGCATTTTTTCCCCTCTCTAATACAAAATCGTTTCTCTGAATGTGTTACTTTTTTTGTATGTGTAAATGGTCTTATATTTAAATCATTATCATCCTCTTTATAACAATTTTTAAAATCTCTGATGCTCAATGGGTCTTCTTTTAAGACATATAATGTATATATATCATTTTTATTGCATCTAGAAGGAAACACTTACCCAATCCAAGTTGAATAAAGACGCTCTTGTGGTGCTGATATCTGGAGAACGAAAAAAGAAAAGAAAAGAATAGAAAAGAATTTAGACGATTCCATGACAGCCATCATGTAAGGATGATATAATTAATCTCTAAAACATTGATATTTACATTATTTTCAATCAACCTTTTCCTTACATTGGGTTTCTACCCCTTCTTTTTCTATTCTTTGATGACAAATCAACACTCCAAAATTGATAAGATCAGATTTTTTTTAGTCTTCATAAACTACATCACCCCAACCCACCTTCCTCAGTAGTGAGTATCAGTTTTTAAGGAACTCAATTGACAATCATGCAGTGTATCACCAGTAAGAAATGGGTAAATCTATGACTCATTATCATGTTAAATGCACCTCTACTTATTGCATCCCCCATCAATTATCAGAGTGGACTAAACAGCACCAACAACATCTTCCGTCCCAGCCTGTCGTGGGCAAGGGTTCAAAGTTCATTACTGAGTCTTTCCTGTAATAGTCCATCACCATCCCCATGTCCCCAGGCACATGATTCTCTTGAAATTTGCTCAACTAATATACAAAAGCTTTAACACACAACCTTGAAACTCTTTAAAAAAAATCTAATCAAGTACCAAAAAATAAAACCACTCACTCTCAATTTAACATCTCTTGGTGCCAACTTCTTCACTTCACTGACTAGTCGATCACCAAAACCTGAGGGAGAAGAAAGTGAAATGTTATAGGTATTTTAGTTATTGAACAGTACCGGCCGTGAAATAGCAAAGATTTAATGCACTGTCACATAGCATTTGGATGTGACAAAATCAACTCAACATACTGACTCAATATATTGTAACATGTTATGAACATTGCAGTAGAAATATAATGTAGGGATTGTTTTTAACGTTGCTATTTCTAAAAACAATTAACTTTTTCAAAGAGAGATATATAATAGGAAAGATCTGTTGCTGTTGGGATGTTCCACATCAGCCTCCAAATACAACAAACTAAGATTTGTGATATAGTTAATTAATTATGTGTCATGGGTTTTATGATTGCCATGGAAACGGGATAACCGCTATATTTCAGTGACAAAAAAAAGTATCAATAAAGTTGAATGGAAACATAAAGGAAGAGTTCTTGAAATTAAGTTTGTACATCAGCATCAGATTTTAAAGTTTTGTTTCTTCTACTTCTACTGGTCTTAAAAAAGATTGTCTCCCTGATGGCCAATGACAGGCCCCATGATACACAAACAAATGAATGTGTGTAGAAAATGAATTAAGAACCTTTGAAGAGGGTAGATCCTCCGCTGAGGACAATGTTAGAGTAGAGTGTCTTTCTGAGATCCAGATCTGACTTCTGAATGGAGCAGGCAAGGACTTGATGGATGCCCTCGCACTCGTCTCCAATGAGGTCTGGTCTGAAGAGCAGTTCTGGTGCTCTAAATCTGGCTGGTCCAATCTGGGAAGAAAATATAAAAAATATAGCTTTAACTTTAAACTACTGATTTAAATTTTGCATCCAAAAAGTTGATACACCAAAATCTAGTTGAAGGTAGAAGGGTGCACTTTTCACCTTTTTCAACCTACACTTTTATGTGTGATTTTATAAAATGTTGCAATTCTAAGAATACATTGCAACATACTACTGGACGTTGCCCATAAAATGAGGGCAGACATTTCTGTTTTAAGGTAAGCGCACATGAACCAATGTTTTCTTCAACCACATAATTATTCTAAAATACATGACTTCAAGCTCAATCCTCACCCTCTAAATACATTTTTTTTACAACAACGTAGCAACAAATTTTTGGGGTCTTTTAAATTAAAATGGGAAAAAAAAGAAGAAAAAAATTATTGTCTGAAAATCCTTAACAAACAGATATATCCAGAATCGTTTTTAAAAAGGGGACAAATCTAATAACAAACCAACCTCAACAGAGTTTCCATCTGGTAGTGTGTACTGCACCTTTTCTGTTTCCATACTTTCTTCTTTAAGGGGGTTTATAGAAAGATAACAAGTTCTCTGCAAGAAAAATAAACATAAAAAGAAGTGGTTAGTGACATTAAGGCAATATTTACAATTTAAAAAAACCAATTCTTCTTCAATAAGAACTAGCAGTAAGCAGACCGTACGGGTAGTGTGTGAAAGTATAATCATGTTAAAACTCATCAACTCTGGGCCACAAATTCACTCAGCATGATCCACAAGTGGAATTTTACAATTACTGACCATCAAGTGATATGCTCATTAGAATATCAATAACAAGCAAAACTATTATAAAAACTTCATTGATTGATTGACTTGGAGACCAACTCAAGTCACGACAATATTTACAAACAAAAACATATAAATAAATGTACACACAAAACAAGAATAACACATAAAGCACCAACAAACGTCCACCACCTAAACCTGTCCTGGACAATCCATCAAAATTCATTCAAGGACTTCCCCAACTCTTTCATTCCTCATTTAATAGGTACCTAGATTAGTGTCTTCATGACCAAAAGCTAACGAATCACACATTTCATCTAGACACTCCTGAATTTTTTACGAGGTGCCCTGAATTTCTTTTAAAACAAACCTCTTTGATCTGTTTGACAACTTCGAATTCAGCAGATGTATGAAAGTCCAATCCTTCTTTCCTCAATAGAAGACGGAGATAGCGGGTGACGTCTCTTCCAGCAATGTCCACTCTCATGATGCTGTGGGGCATGGCAAATCCCTCATACACGGGGACAGCGTGTGTCACACCATCACCAGCGTCCAGCACCACACCAGTTGTACGACCTGTTGCATACCTGGAAATCAAATTCAATTATTTCACACAATTGACCTTTATTATTTTATGTTAACATTGTAAAAAAAATTGTATTCGCGCCTTACAGGCGAATGTCAATAAGCGTTATATAAATGCACATAATTATTATCACATTATTATTATCATAATATCATGACTCTGGTAGGCGACTAAAAATAAATCAATGAATAAAAAACCCTACCAGTTTTCAACAATAAATATTAAGCCACTCAATAACTAAGCACAACTGGTCAAGAATAGCTTGGCACCACTGCATAAAATTACTGTGGCTTATTAGTAACCAATGCTCACAGAGCATACATAATCCGCCAGGCCAGTAAAATCAAGTACAGTTTATGGTAGACCAAAATGATTTAAAACAAAGTGAAAATGCCACATTCCAAAATGTTAGCAATCTTTAACCAACAAAAAGTAGAATGAATGTGGTGCAGATAATGATGACGACCTATGGTGGTATCGCTTGAAGTTGAATACATAGAGAGGGCTCATCAAAGATAAATGCATTTGTTATCACATATACACAAAACATATTCTACTCACAAACTTAAGACCGCTTGCATTGAAATGAATAAAGCTGGGACATTGAAAGTTTCGAAGAATATCTCTGCAGCCTTCTCTCTGTTTTTCTGAGGGTTTAGTGGAGCTTCTGTAAGCAATACAGGATGCTGTAATACAAATAAAGAAAATGAAATAGATCAATGACATGGTAAATGCTCAAATGCTGAAAAGCACTTCTTGTAAATTATAATATGCAATGAAGAAAACATGTAAACAAAATAATTGTATGCGAGCTGAGTAAGCGATAAGTACTAAAAGAAACTACAAATTATTTAACCCCAATAAGGTGCAGTTGTTGAATTCAAGATGCCTTAGAACAATATTTGCATTTTTCAGTGTCAACAGCCGAATTATGCCAGGTTGCTTGAAGTAAGCATGGATTCTAAAAATGTTCTTTTAAATACATGAGCATCAGGAACTTATTTGATGTGGATTCAGTCAACATTTCCATTGCCAAGACACTCGTATCACAATATATTGTAAATCCATGTCATGGGAAAAGGGAAGTCAAAGGGAAACTTTAAACCCAGAGCCTTGCTTATCCTGGTTTAGGTAGCATGATGTGTATACGAGAGCATCTGTCAGGGTATGATACCAGTTTCAAAGCTGTTACTGGTACATATTTCTACACCTGGGCGGAGAGAGGCAATCAGCGTCAGGCATCTTCCCCAAGGAACACAATGCAATGCCCAAAAGAACACTTGAACAAACTTGCATAGAAGTGAAAAATGTAACCAATTCTGCCACTGTACTAACTAAATCAAGGGAATAGGCAGTGAATAATGAAGATTTATTTCAACAGGTATTAATGACCAATATCAGCAGATGAGCCATTCTTCATGTCACTAAAGGGTTTTATTAAAAGGAATGTGTCAAACCTCTTCTGAAATAGTCTGTAGTTGATCTTTGGAATAGATGTACTGCCAAATTTGTTCCATGTCATTCCAATCTTTAACTATGCCATGCTCCATTGGATAACGAATCGACAATAAGCCTCTGTGTTCCTGAAATGATACCATGGCCCAAAAAAATTTTTGTTTTAATTTTAAAGAAATGGTCGTTATAAAATACACTCGAACAGGCTCATTCCAAAATCACATGCTATGAAATCAACATCATAAAAAAGTCGTACTTGCGCTTTAACATTATTTAATTTACAATAATGTGAAAAATATGCCTAGTGAAATACACAGTGGTAGTAAAAGTAAGAAGTCAAAAATTGTCATGTCCCAACATTCTGAACAAGCGTTTGCAGAGTGTAAAACTGCTCACTTTTCTCTAAATCCCTTGACCCCAGTAAGATTATCCAGACAATCAAGCTGATCAGGACATAACATGCCTTTATATATATTTTATTCCTTTTTAACGCATAACTTCACACAACTATTATTTAACTCTATGTCATCTTACCTCTGCCTCTGGTCCAAGGAAGACATCCCCTTCCAGGGCCCCAGCCATTATCCTCACATGTTTTGGCCTTCCAATGCTATTTAAACAGATGCAATTTATTTCAACTTTATTTGCTGAAAGATCTATTTTGTTTGTTTGTTTGTAAGAAATGAAAAACATTGATTCTAACACTAATCATGTTCCTGTAAGTTTCCAGGAAATTCAAACAGAAAAAATAAGTTTACTTAAATAACAATTACAAATATATGCATAGAGGGAACAAAATACCCAAATATTTAAGTAATCTTATATGTTTTCTGATATAAAAAAGGATTTAACAAAGTAAATGGTAGTTTCAAGTGTCACCTCTTTTTACTCTTTTCCTCTTACTAACCCTGCTTTGAGAACTCATACCATGCCATTGCATCGATTATTGTCATAGGTTTAATATTCCTTTTATCTTACTATTTTTTGTAAAATTACTAGATTCAATACTTATTGTCTACAAGAGCAAATCAAAGAAAATGGCACAAAATGAAGTTGACAGGTATTATAATATAATAATAATATTAAATTTCTCTCTCTCTCTCTATATATATATATATATCCATTTATCTGTGATGAAAATGTGTCTGCTTTTTAAATATGGATTATAATATTTGCAATTCCACTTACTAATTTGGAAATATATATTTTGGAACCTGGTCTCCTGCAAATCCAGCTTTGATGACACCTGACCCCTGTGAAAAATTGAAAATCAATAACGCATAAATATGTTGACTAAATCATCTTGTTTTGAAACAAGAAAATTTACCAGATTTTGCTTTAAAATGTAATGAAGAGTTATGAACTGAATCAATACGCCTGTGACATGAACTGTGCCGCCATATAAAACCCAACCCGGAAAGACTTTTTGAAGATGTGCAGCTTATCTTGGCCATGAGCTTGGGAGCTGAATTATATTTCACATTTTTTATTTTTAAAAACCAGTAAAAGTAAAAGGGTAGGAGACTGAGTTGCAACAGAAGAGGTTGTCAGACTGATGTGTCCCTGCATGTTTGACATTACAGCAGTAGTTTATTAACAGAGGCAACTGTGCAGATTTTTCCTAATTCACCTCGCATTCAAATTATATATATATATATTAATATTATATATTTATCATGTCTAAATATACAACATGTTTAGTTTAGAGGCATTTCTTTCCATTTTGCCTTCTTTTCTTTTCATCAAAATGATCAAGAGTCTGTGTGTTGTGTTCAGACCAATGTCTCAATCAGACCACCCGGCAACTCATTCTTGTTGCTTTTTTATGTTTACACATTAATGAATTATGGCGTTTTTATGATTGATACATCTGGTTTTGTTTTAATTTTAAGAAGCCTTCTCAACAATAAAAAACACCATAACTAATCTAACAAAAACAAGATCAATAAGTAGCCTGCATTCGGATCGGGACAGTGGTCAGAACTCATCATCACCACTCCCACACAGCAGACAACTTAATTTAAAAAATACTTCTAAAATATAATTTTGGGTTGAGGTTCGGTTCATCCATCAGGCATTTGATTCAAAAGTAGTCTTTCTACCTTGGCCTTGGTTGCCTATTAATTATGGCAGGCTGTTGCTGTATTATTATAAATACATTTATAACCTAAAAGTGAAATGGGCAGATTCCCCTCACTTCTAGAATACATCCCAGTTATTTTTGTCAGTTGATCAAAATCAAGCCCAAAAGCCCAAGCAGCACAGATGTTTTCAATACCCACTTTGTACTTGTGTAGTGTTCCATATGCAAAGAGGGTATAAAATTGCCAATCTTCCCATAGAGTAATATCTCGGATACAGGTTTCAACACTTTAAGTAGGGGTTTTTAGAATTAAGTATAGCAAATTTGACAATGGACAACAGACACACACACCTAATGATGACTCATTTGTATGCAAACTCTCATCATTTTTGTTGGTGGACATTGGTGGAGCTGTCTAGTCTAGACTAGAACAGTGATTGCTAAAAGACATATGATGACATAAATTATAAAATCTCCAAACCACCATTCACTTACATTGTCAATCACAACAGGTTGGTTTGCTATAACATCGTATGAGTCCATTTTATTTGATAACCCTATATTTTTTTTCACAGCTTCGCCTCTGAAGCCGATAATATAACAGGAAGAACACAGACGGACTTTCTGGCTACGCGAGTAGAAAATGAGTGAAGTGTCTAGAGAGTCACGAACTGTTACCTTAAATTTATGGGTGCGCTAGGGGCGTTCCGAGTTTTGGGGGAGGTAGACAATCACAGATAATTGTTTTTCATTTTTCATATTTTCCTCTGTATTGAAATCTAGTTATCTTAGAATAAAAGACAAGACTACAGAGTATAACGCTGAATTCAAAATAAGTAAATCGTGTTTGCACATACGTCAAATTGTAATGATTTATCAATAATATATGTATGCCTACTCATTTTCTTTTTAATAAAATCTACTTTTGTTAAGTAAGTGAAAATATAGAGTCTGTAAATGAGCTTAAATGATTGACAGCACAAGACAGGTACTGTCGACCAAAGGCCTATGTCAAACTACAATTAAAAAGTAACAGTCACATTCATGTAAAACAGATGCGGTTTTGTGGAGTGGGGGCGGGGGTGTGAGCGCGAGGGACTGAGGACTTGATCATCAGAAATGTTCTGTTAATATTGTTTGTTATATCTCTACTTGTCTCTTCTATTTGTTTCCCTGACCCCTTGCTTTTTGTCATTAATATTTTCCACCCCAGGGCAATGATGCCACCATTTTTGTGATCAACAGGTCCTCACTCCCTCGCACCCCCACTGCCGTTAGAAATATGATAAGCTGTTATTAGCTGATAAGTTGGGAATCTGTTGTTTGAGCAAATATATCATAATTTCTGTCAAATTGAAAAAAGGTCAATATATTATGATACTAGACGTTACATATGAGCTGATCTCATAATAATGACGTTTTGTTGAGGTTAGAGCGTCCATTAATCAAATACGAACGTATTATTTTTAAAGAGACAAAACGACAATTAAGGAATGTTTCTATTACCATTCAACTCAATTATTTTCACACATATGTGGCTCTATTATTTTAGATTTATATCTTTTGCAAATGATAAAAATTGATGGTTTTTTTTGTTTTTTGTTTTTTTGTTTTGTTTTGTTTGGTTGGTTTTTGGGGGGTCAGAGAATGCAGGTCAATATCATATTAATTATAAATGACATATACATACAATAACGCAGTGGGCTCATCACCTGCTCGTCTTTAATTCCTGATGCAGAGACTTTCTAGCCATGTGTTAGGTGATGAG
>JARFNW010190014.1:0-16525 GCA_031763155.1 Dirona albolineata
TGACAATCAAGATGAATGAGTCGAGAGTTTAACATAATTATAGTATAGTGACATAGATAGTATATATAAAACACTTAAGCTTTAAAGAGAAACAACATAATAAATTGAAGAGGTGATAAAAAAAACAAAAAAAAACAGAGCAAAACAAAACAAAACAAAAATAATTTGGCAACCAAAAAAAAAATAAAAAAAATAAAAGGAATGTCATTAAATATATGAATGATAATAAAACTCCTGTTGAATGTCAAACAATCATAAATAATATTTAAAAAATTCAACCCAACAAAAAACATTTCCATCCACTTTCAGATTAGCTAGCTATCGAGCGTCTAGACACAAAGAACGAACTCCTCCTACTCCTATTTTACATTGAACCATTTCTCTACTCGACAAAAAATTGCCAGACAAGTTTACGATCACCTCATGAGTGTAAATAAGTAAACAAATAAATACAGAAAGTAAAAGTAAAAGTGTTTTAACAAATATATTATATACAAACACAACAACCATGAACGGAAACATACATAATAAACATTCATACACACACACACAGACACACACACACCACACGCACAAACACACACACACACCACATTCGCACACATAGTGACCATCCGTAACTCAATCCATCATCTAATAAACACAACACATGCATTATAAACACTGCGTACAGGAAAGTCAAGAAAATCAATCGTGTTTTGAAAGACAGAATAGAAAAAATCTGATGACAGGAAAGTAAAAATAATAATATAATAATCAACAAACGGCTACACCATGCTACGATTGAGATTTTAAAAAATAATATGTTCCCTGCAGACATTAAAATGTATTACCCCCTTTGCATAGGCCCTATCAATTGTCTTCAACTAATATCCTCACAGACTGCTCCCCTTTATTTCTTCTAGTCACATCAAACAAAAATCTATTGAAGTAGAAGGTTTTAAAAGCAGAACAGTGTAATTTTAAAAAAATTTAAACATAAAGAAGGATACCTCAACCTACAAATAAAAAAAAATCAAAACAAAACAAAAAAACTAAAAAAAACAACCAACAAAAAACAAAACAAAAAACGAAACAAAACAGAAAAGAATAAAAATAAAAAAGTACCTTGTACTTATTAAACGGACCAGAAACGACGATGTGTGCACATCGTGATAGCATGCATGATGAAGGAGCAGATATAAATAAAATAACAGAGTCTACTCTCACACAATCAACAATTTTTATTTAAGGAAAGGGTAAAGGCAAAACATGGTGGTAATGTCTCAAAAAATTTGTTAAAATCATTCCAAACACATAAAAAAACTGGTTTTAAAATTATTTTTTTTAATTGACACAAGCACGGATATTGAAGACTAAAAGAAAAGATTCATATATTATATTATAACTGTTCTAATTACTCTTGAAATGAATTTTGAATGAGCGCCATCTAGCTAAATTTAAAAAAAGGGCTTCAAATGTAACACAGTAAACAATACACATGAACATTTCGGGTTTCCCCTTTATCAATAACTCATGGCGCATTTGACAAGACATCAAAAAATTACATTGAATAAAGGGAGACGTCCATCCTTTTATTGTTTTCGTCCCATTATTTGATGTACTGTGTGTTATTGATAAAGGGGAAACGTTTAAATATTGTTTACCGTCATACATGGCGCCATTTTTATTACTTTTCATTTCCTTTATCCTGATATCCACATCCCTTTTTTTCAGCTAGTTTAAGTTAAATAATGACAATTGAGAGATTGAAATAGATGCTACGTTTTTTCCCCCCATACGGTGGGAGAGCAAAGAAAAAAAAAAAATTATTATGAAATTCTTCATTCACCACTGGTGAAAATATAATTAATCGCTAAGTCCCTATAAGGCAAGATCGTTAGATGATTTTCCCCAGTAACTTGACCTTGCTATTTGGGAAGTACCGAGAAAAAAATAATCATGAGATTCCTTATTCACCATTTTAAAGTTGTTTGTCATGGTACTTTTTACTCATAATAGGCTGATCTCTGAGAAATGGAAAACCCCAGCAAACAGTTTTCCCCTATTTCAGTGTTATAGAGGATCCATTGGAAAATCCAAGAGAAACTGTTTTCATAGTTTCTGGTCATTCTATGTTCTATCTACCCCACGAGTCAAAAGCTGACGTGACCATAAATGATTTCAACAAGAAAATGATGTAGACAGAATATCCTTAACTATTGATTGATCTCAAAATATATCTTTTAGAATCAACTGGCTTTTATGCATTTTTCGCATGTATTAACAATCTTCAAATAAAATGAGTCTTTTTTTTTTTCGTCTTACTTTTTACTGTCCTTTATGAGAAAGAAAAAAAATCAATAAATGGCACTTAAATTAAGACCTCCCCCATCCTGCTCAAAAAAATTAAAATAAAACAAATCAACAAAATTCTAATAAGCATTTTTCTTTTATCAAAGGTGATGAAATATTTGTTAAAAATTAGTACAAAGAAGAAAAAAAAATCTTAAAGAACATGATCATGAACAAAATTTAACACAAATATAAAAAAGAAGAAAAGAAGGAAATAAGCAAGGAAAGAAATGGCCAAAATATACCGCAGGAAATGTGTTTGAAGGGGTGGGGTGGTGTATTTTCTATTTCTAAGGGGAGTGTTGTATTCCCTATTTCTAAGGGTTGAGTTGAATTCTCTATTTCTAGATCAGAGTTCTCTATACTTTGGCTTCTATGGCATGACGTACCAAATATTTGCTATGACTTGCTTGATCCTGACTTGGTCATTTCTTATCCCTATGCCGCATTCATGAATCACTAGCCTTGTAAAACTGACCTGACAGTATCTGTTATTTCAAATTGTCAGTAAATTTATTTGATTTATTCCTAACATGTTCAATTCAAACCAACACATAATGAGATTAAAGAGATGTGATAAACATGCATAGAATAAGTAATAAGCATAACCTCAGCCCTATAATGCCTACACATACTGACAGTCATATTTATCCCCGAGTTCCTTTCAAAGCCGGGGAGGAAAAACGCTACAGAAAAAGCGATTGTTGGTCATTTTAAGTTCTAAGAAACAAAAATGCTTGCGTTGTTCACAATGAGGCTGAACTACTGCTTGTCTCAAATTTCCTGATCCATAGACTTTCCAGCTGTGTTCAGCCATGCGTGATGGCTGTGGTGTCTGTGTATTTGCATGATGATGCATGGAGCTTAACGCCTGAGCGCTGTCTGAGGCAGGCCACGGGGCTGTAGACCCTTATTCTGATTTGTGCTATAAACAAAGGAGTTTGGACAACAAAATATAAATCAAGCTTTAACGATTTATAATACAAAGCGAGACAGACCAATGTGAAACATATCTTCAAATGGGATACAAAGAAAAACCCTGACTGCTACGCCACCATCCCTTATTTGTCTTCCTATTTTTTGTTGCCTGACTAAAAAATTATTTCATTCCATTTCATTCACTCCCTCCCATTCATGGCCCCATAGGCCTTTGCCCTCATGTCCATATTTCAATGTTTTAATTGCAATTGTCCCATTTCGTGACTTGATAAAAGGCCTTTGGTCGTAATGTCGCTTAATGATGTGTTATGTTTTCTTTTTGGGAAGCCACTTTCTACACATTTCCCGTCACGTCTAATTAATTTACAAAACCATTGACTTCAGCAGGCCTTATTTTAATTTTCAACCCTGAGACCGAAGCAAAGTTTCCATTATAGCTATAAAGAGTTTTGTGCTATAACAAGAAACCTAAATAAATAAAAGCTACTTAGTTGAATACTATCTGATCCGCACCAAGGTGAAAAACGGATGGTGAACGGTGATGGCAATTTATCAGGACGAGGTACAACAGGATTTGACTGTAGCTAGCACGGAAACACTATTCATAGACAGAAAAGCAGGTCCAACCAATGACCTCATTCTGTTTTCGTTTCCGACTTCCCCTTTTGCACTTCCTTTCTCAGCTCTGCAATCTGAAGCTTCAGTTCGTCCATAATAACGTGTAAAATGTCTTTGCCTGTTTTATCTACGATGGCACTTTCCTCAGATTTCAGCAAAGAAGGAATCTTACTGTCCTCGTTCTCGCTCACATTCGCCGTAAAACGACCTTCGCCCACTGCTGATGAATCAACGCATTCTGGTTCTTGAAAGTCCAGTGAATGGTTGTCCTTCTCAAAAGACGTCAATAATTTGGAGTCTGACGGATCACACCGACAATCAAAAGTTGAAATCTTTAAAGATTCTACAGGAAAACTGTCACGGCAACAGCTGCAAATTTCCTTTTTAACAGGACAAAGTTGATTATCACCTTCCTGTAGCAGATTTTCATTCACACAAAACTCAGGAAAGTTTGAGCAGCTTTCTATTACATCATCCCCCTCATTTTGAACACCGTTCTCATTTTTCACTTCCAGGGGCGTTCGACTCTTGACAACTTTCGTCAAATCCAAATCTTCCGACGTCGTATCAGCTTTGCTCACATCAAATTCATCGAGACGAGATCTTATAATCATTTCTCCTGATTTCAAACGTTCCCAGTCCTGGCTGTCTTGAAAGTCACTGTCGACCGCAGACGTCATGAAAGGTCTTTCCCTCTGACAAACATTTTCATCTAATTGTATAATATTTCGACTTTGAGATTCCTCAACCCTTTTGTCACGTGGGTCAGAGCAACTAAAACAAATTGACTGCAAATGGGACAAATCATTTCCTGCATCATCCACACTTCTTTTCGGGTCCTCGACAGGAAGGAGTCTCTCACTTGAGGTGGCTACAGTGGTAGAATGTCCATTTTCAGTGGTAGAATGTCCGTTTTCAAGGGTAGAATATCCATTTTCAGTGATAGAATGTCCATTTTCAGTGGTAGAATATCCATTTTCAGTGATAGAATGTCCATTTTCAATCATAGAATATCCATTTTCAGTGGTAGAATGACCGTTTTCAGTGAAAGAATATCCATTTTCAGTGGTAGAATATCCATTTTCAGTGATAGAATGTCCATTTTCAGTGATAGAATGTCCATTTTCAGTGGTAGAATATCCGTTTTCGGTGACATAATATCCGTTTTCAGTGGTAGAATATCCGTTTTCAGTGGTAGAATATCCGTTTTCAGTGGTAGAATATCCGTTTTCAGTTGTAGAATATCCATTTTTAGTGCTGGAATATCTGTATTCACATTTGACCTGAGCATGAGTCGTCAAAGTCGTACTGCATCCATCATCGCTGGTGTGACCTGTATTTTGGAAACTATTCATCAAACGTTTTCTATCTTCTACTTCAATCTGATTTGTCACAGTCACACAGTGCTCTTTGCTCAAAAACTTGCACTCTTCAGCCTTTCCGCGTACAAAAGTGTAACCTTGTCCCGTGCAAAGACTTCCATAGCTGTGTAGAATAATCCCAAACGACTTGGAATCTTCCTCATTTGGATTTGGGTCTTCAGCCACGACAGTATTCCAGTCACTTGTTACTTTTCCATTTTCTTCTTTGATTCCTTTTCTATCGTGCCCGATTTCATCTCTGCTTACTCTGTCATACTTGTCGATAGTTTCAGTTTCACTCTTCACTTCCCCACCAGGTATGCATGAATGTTCCTGTTCCAAAATAGAAAGTTCTGTGCGATGACAAGCAGTCACGCTGACACCAACACACTTTGACAAAGAGCAGTTACTCGTCAATGCCTTATATGTATTGCCAATAAAGCTAACTTCACATGTTTCACTTCCTTTCTCCGACATTGCACATCCTGTGTTACTAGACAATGACAGGCTAGAATTTTTAGAAACAAGATTACACTGCTCACCCTCTTTAGTACCGGACATGGGTTTTATACTGCTCAAACTATCACTGTTAAAACTACTGCTGCAACTGCCATCTACCATTCTCCCTTCAGAAAATTCCTCAGTTTCACAACCACCACCACCACCCATATTCTTGGGCAAGGATAAATCCAGAACGAACTGGTTACAATTAGAAACGTTGATTTCAATCTCCATGCTACTGTCAGACTTGAGTAATTTTTCTGTCTTATCGCCGTCATTCTCATAATCGTCTTCCACACTGTCATCGTAATCAGCCACGCTGGTCTTCTCAGGTTTAGTTCTCAATGGATTCAAGTTGATAATTCCAGCACACCTATTCCCCACACTCGATAGTTCGGGTTTTGTGTCGTCCACTCTTGACTCAATATCACCACAGCGTTCTGTACATCTCATCATAATATCATTCATACTTTCATTTTTTCCCGTTTCCACTCTCCAAATATTGTCATCACTTTCAAATTTCTTTGTTCGCCTCGTTGTAGAAATTTCATTCTTCTCTTTATTGATAATTTCAATGATATCATCAAGCAAATCATCTTCTGAAAGCGAGCTCTTGTCTTTAGTGAAATCAGTAAAGCTTTTCATTCCCGATTTATGCAGAGCTAGACCATGGCCAACCCAATGACTGTCAAAAACTTGTGGACAGTCGCTGGATTCGGTGTGAGGGATAATGCAATTTTCCGGATACTGGTTGATGATCTTCTTACGTTGTAAAATGGTCATTCTAACCCCACACCCTGTGCTAGCATTACACACAGAATCATAGGTGTCTTTTTCGGGGCTGATACGAATTTCCTCCTCTTCCCACTCTGCATCTATGTGATCAACATCCTGATTACATCGACTCGGATTCTTATCGGAGAAGACTTTTACTTGACCCAGTTTTACTATCTTATGAGGTTCCATACTCGACTCGCTACACGAGTTGTATGACCCACAATATGAGTCTATATCAGGATGCGCATCACTGTCTGTTTGACTTGCATAATTCGACTTGCTTATCACCCTCTGACTGTCCACTGCCTGCCAATCACTGGCGAGTAAATTACCTGAAGCAATCTGGCAACTGTTTAAGCTGCTTTCGTTCACACATACGGATTTAACATTAACATTTAACCCTTCGCTTTGGTTACCGCAAAAACTATGACAGTTGCTCCCGCTGTCTTGGGCTATTTGTTTGAATTCTCTCTTATCAGTATCTCCATTATTGTCAATGGATGCATCCTTTTCAAACGTCTTCACGATGGTAGCGCTCCCCCTTGTGATCCTAATCCTCAACTTTGGGATTTTCCCCTCATTACAATGACATGAATTACACTTCTTCCTTTTGCGTCTAACTTTCTTGCCTTTACGTTTCCTTACAGCCCGTTTCGTTCTGACAACCATTTTGTTGAAATCCTCTTCATCTGATCCTGTTTCCTGCCTGAGACTGCGTCTGTTACAACTGTTACACGTGCAACCGACTGATACAGCATTCACTGAAGAGTAAAAGGTTTTGCACTCATTGTAGTCTTCCTTGTCTGAAACACTGCAGTGTCCCTTGGAACTTCCCCCGTTTCCTGCGTACAAGTGACCGCTACCTACACCATCTCTATTAACGTTTCGTATAATTTCAAAAGTACTCTTGCCCGTTTTACTGAGCGCTATATAGTTTGTTCTAAGTCGATTATCATCGCTAAACTGAAACTGCTCGTCATTATCGTTCCTGGGAAATGAGGTGAAGGCTTTCTCGGGTTCATTCACCACACAACAATTATTAATATTACATGCGCACACATCTGAACCAAAAGTAAAACAAGCGTCTTTGTCGTTGGCATGCATTAGGCAAAGGTTACAACGGTTAGAGCCATGCAAAGCAAAAGAATTGGTTGGCAATGAAGGGATGGAGTTATTAGGATCAAATACATTAACCACCGGATTTGATGTTTTATCACATTGTATGAAATTTTGAACGTTTTTGAACGCATCGTTATGATGGGGATCGTTAGAGTCAAAATTGTCAGGGACTCTTTCATGTTCAACCGATGAAGCAATGCCTGTGTTTGCGTGACTAGATAAAGAATTTGAACCATGATAAGGAGTTTGATAAGATATGTGATGACAGACGTTGCTAGCACAATGAAAAGAAGGAGAAGGTTGAGGCGAATAGAGATGGTATGAATTGCATGATCTGCTCGCACTAGATTCTGGTACTTCGTTTAAAGTGTCATTTTGTAGCGATTGGGTAGAAATGGCATGGAACCTACAGCAAGAATGAAAAGGGTTTTCGCACTGAAAAGAGTTCTCACCTGTAGGACAAGAAGGGATGACTGTAGGAGACAGGGAAGGAATGCCACAACAACAAGATGAGGACGACGTGTAAGATGATGGGGATGATGTTGGTGAGGACGAAGGAGAAGGAAAAGGAGGAGCAATCTTGGAATACAACAAGCAACTGCCCTGCGTTAAGCTAGAGCCCTTCTGATTCACACCAAAGCAAGAAGGCGTTAAATTTGGCAAACCGTAAGTTACCTGGCAACTACTATCGCTAGAGAAGAAAGACGGGGAGTATCGCCCTTTCCGCTTGCTTGCTCCTGTCGCCGCGTAGTGGGCAAGGGGAGAGAAAGACGAGCAGCTGGCAGGGGACCAGGTTGATGACGACGGCGCAGCCAGCTCCGATGGAGACGGGCGGTAAATCAGAGGCGAGTGCTTGCCCATCCGACACATCTTTGACGGCGGAGTGAACTCCCTTGGTAAGACACCACTTGCTTCAGAAGGCGAAGACTTTTCAGGCATGAAGTAGTATTTAGGTTTGTGCGGATAGGAAGATTTGTTAGTAGTTTGACGGGAAGCTGGTAGGAGACAAGACGGAGAAGAGCGGCACAAACGAGGCGACGACGAAGACGATGACCAGGATGAAGAGGATACCTTTCGCTGCAAGCCCTGACGGAGGCTGACTATACCACGAGCCGTTTCCAACGTCCCGGCACTTGCTCTGGCCGCAGATCTCCTGGACTGGGAAGTCGTACTTTTTCCAGCCTGAAAGCAATCGATCATACAATTCATAGAGTCTTATCTTAATTTTCATGTCCCAGAAAAATAAAACATTTAACTTTATCATGCTTGTGCTAACACTTTACTGAATATTTCACTTAATTGTTTTTGGGGGTTTTTTTTTGTAAATGAATAAATCTAATTAATCAACATTTCCTCCTAATCTCGAGTTTTTCTTTTTACAACAAATTTGAACTACAACCAATCAACATAGTTGCCAACAACTCAATAAAAAAAAGTAAGAAGCGCTTTTAGATTACAAAACAACCTCAGACCAAAATTTGGGGTTGAAAGCCAAAAACAAAGGTGTTAGTAAAGACATATAAAACACAGGGTTTACATTTCATTAAATTATGAAAGATGCATTCATGTTTTTGGTCAGCCGAGCCCAAATCATTAGCTATACAACTAAAGAAGTCAACCTCTTTTTCTTCTTTCTCATTCATAAATCATCAGGAATAAGAACAAAAAAACCAGTCTGGTTGATATGAAGACAATGTAAATTTCAATATTAGCAAGAATCAAGGCATAAAAATGTTTTATTCTCATAAATGAAAAATATAAACCTTCAAAAGGTAACATCATTGTATATTATACAAAGAATTGACAAATTGAATAATCTTTGGTTCAACAATAACAATGTAAAAGAATTTTATATTTGCCGTCTTCTTAACACTCTGCCCTGAAAAAGAAATAAATTTTAATAAAAGAAAAAGATGTTGACTGACTGATAGCCCTGGCCCACTGATGCCTCGTTACAACCTGTCAGCTTTATTATAATCTCTATATAACTGGTGAACATCAATACTATGATCTTGAGGTGTGGAGGCGTGATGGCAGAGTGGCTAGAATAGCGGTCTCTCATGGCGAAGGATGCGGGATCCAATCCTATCTCAGCCACTTCATTGATTTGTTTGGAATCCTTACTCCAATTGCCTCACTCGACCCAGGTGTAGAACCTTACAGCTGGGTAAGTAATCGGTAATAGACCAGCCCAGCTTCCTTTCCTAAAATGTCACATTATTGTCAGTCTGCTTCACTCCACGGAAACCGGGATAAGTGCCGACTTGATGAGCCTCAAGGCTCTTAAGACCTTACTTACTCTACAGGTATACACTGTCACTGTCTGAGTAACTCCACGAAAACCGGGATAAGCGATGACGCTATGATACCTTACTTACTCTAGAGGTATACACTGTCACTGTCTGCGTAACTCTACAGAAACCGGGATAAGTGCTGACTCTATGAGCCTTAAGGCTCTTGAGAACTTATTAACTCTAGAGTGTAGATAAAATTAAATGTCCAGCAATGTCACAGGAAATATGTTAAATCTCATTACATTGAGTTTCTATATCTCTCATTTCCGGGAACCTTTTACGCTAAATTGCTACTACTTTGGTGTAATTTAGTGCACACATTATTTTTTTGCTATATTGCCGCCAACACGTTTCATATATTTTGCTTTCAAATGTTGTAGCAACCATGAAAAAAAAAAAGTCTTAAAAGTGCTTCAAGTATAACATAGAAAGCGGTGCAAATTTAATTACTAATTTTCGAATTGGGTATTCACTGTCTGCTTGACTCTACGGAAACCGGGATCGGGAAAAACGCTGACTCTATGAGCCTCAAGGCTCTTAAGAACTTACTTACTCAGCAAGCACTCTAGCAATCTTGCTGTTCATGGCCCATTGCGTCACGAAGAATTCGCTTTAATAATTTATTTATTTTTTTTTAATGTGGCTTGTCCAGAAATTTCAGGCAAAAAAGGTTTGCGAGTAAATCATTGTCCTTTTATCCAAGAGCGTGCTGTGCTAAAAGCTAAAAAATGAAAGCCTGAAAGCCTGACACATAAAAAACAATTTACAAATCAAAAGAATTGTTCTCACCGAGGAAGGCATTCTTGCAACGACTGCAGCTACTTCTTCGTTAACACCACTACTTGTGCTAGAATTCTCATCTGGGCCCCCTTCCTGCACTAGTTTCCTTCGACCAGACGAGCTCGTCTTTGGGCTGTCGTCCCGTAAAGGGAGCTCTTCTCTTGAGAAATTGAAGAAATCCAAATGAGGAGGGAGGGCCGGTGATCCTGTAGCATGCAGAGAGATTTAAGATGGATTATTGAAACATGTTTTGCACAAATTGAATATGGGTAAACACACGCAGAGAGATCAAAGATGGATTATTGAAACATGTTTTGTACAAACTGAATATGGATAAACATAATTTTCAACTTAGTCTAAGACTGACATTGCGCTGTCGTCCAAAACAATTTCAACCGGACAGGGTGGTCTAGATTTGTAAGGAAAATGCATATGCTCACTTCAATGCCTTGTAACTGTCAAAGTTTAATTGAAAGTAAACTGAATTCTACGACCAACTGGTAAACAGAGTCTTAATAATAATGAACATTTGTATTGCGCACAATCTCCTGTATAGTCAGCGTCACGGCACATTACATTAGCACACAATATACTAGACTAAGGGAATTCACAAAGGATTACAAATGTCACTTTTCAGATGATTTACCGTTTGTCTAAAGAGAACGTAAGTAATATGCTTTGACTTCCTACTTAAAACCCTCTAGGTGCTGCAACTCTCTTATGGAGAGGCAGTGAGTTCAAATCTTTGGGACCAAAATATGAGAAACTCTGTTCACCAGTGTTTAATTAGGTGCAGGGAATATTGAACATGCACTTGTCGGTGGAGCATAGACTTCGTCTGGGTTGGTATAGCAAAATCAGCTCTGTGAACTATCGAGGAGCGATGACATGTAGTTGAAGGCATTTAAAAATAGCTGTAGCAGCTTTGTATTAAATACAACGGTCAACTGGTAACCAGCTGGTGACTCATTTCCTCAATACAAAGCCCGCCACTTTGTTCTGAACTACTTGGTGTCATTTCATTCTATTCGGCTTTCAAGAGAAAGTAATGGATGAAAAAAAAACTATTGGGTTTGTAGATTATAAATATATAATAGATAATTGACAAGTTGATAATGTCACTAGAATTGACACACTTTTAAAATCATGATAACTTTACAAGTTTTGACACTACGCTAACACGACAAATGCATATTTGCTTGGGATCTTTGGCTCCTGGGGTTTTGATCTTTCTGGAAGAACCCACCTATCCAAATACTCGGACCCAAAACCCTATACATATAATATATTCTCTATATATTCATCATTCCACTTCCGAAACAAGGATGCATAATCAAACTGACACAAAACGACATATCAAAATTTCATACCAATTCATCAAAATTTGTCATGAATCGTAATAACAAACGTGGGGGTAAGTACAATATAAGACAGAGTCAATGCACTGACTGATATTATAACAATTAATAACACGACAACGGCCAGGGAAAATAGGATAACATTTTTACTATAATACTAATTCAATGAACCCAAGAATGAATCCCTCTGCAACGACACAGACATCACCATCTATTGGATTTGTTTTCTTCTCAAAATAGAGTTAAAGAATAAGAAGAGAATTACTGCAGTTCACTGTAAGGAGGATTAGGAAAGGGACAATCTACAAGAATAGAAACTAAATGACGACAACGACATGCTGACAACATGAATATGTGGACAACCTCTGAGACACAAAAATGTAAGAAAGTCTTCTGTTTTTGGAGTGCGAGAAAGTAACTTCACAGGCGTAGAACTGGCTTTGGTTGGCGAGCTTGCTGGTGTGCCCGGCAAAGAGCAGCCTTGGGCAAATTTGCGCTGTGCGTGGATTTTCCTGTGGAAAAAACTGACAATGTCTTCACCGGTTAAAATGTGATTCATTAAAGCCTTTAAAAGCTATTCAATTTCAATCTTAACAGGCTATTTATCTCTTAAATATTACAACCATAATATAATCTTATTTCTATTACCTCATTACAATAGAACAAACATTTCAGAAACTAGCAACGAAAACAAAAATGAAAGTCGGGAATCATCTTGGTCCACTGCCTAAATCCAGTTAATCACAACTGTTTAATAACCATTATAACATACATATTTTTGTATTGATGCCTTCCCTACTCTGTTTTAGTTTGATTTTATATGTAATTATTTATTCTTTTATTCTGAAATTGTAAGCACCTTAGAGTACTTTAGAAATGGATTAATATCATACATATATATTTAAAAAATAGTCCATGAGATTTTTACCTTTTTGAGCCGTTCCCAGAACTGGAGGACGATTTGATGGAATCCTTGCTGCTTTCGTCAATGTTCAAGTTGTCGTTTTCACTGGACCCTGGACAAAGAAACATCAAGCGGTTATATATAAATAAAAAGATCTCGACCTCACTATTGATAAATACGCAATGTAAGGAAATCAAAACATGTGTAACCTCTTCACCGTTAATTACAGTTTACGTTGAGGGCTTCAATTTCAGATAATTTTTTTTCCGTTCCCAATTCAACAAAATTTATAAAAATCACTTTTACGCAACTGAGAAGACCAGGCTCCTTCTCAATTGGATTAAGAAATGTTATCAAGTAATAAATGTCTTTCGCATACCACCCATTGTTTATTCAAGTGACTACAACTTGCAACACTTTTACGTTTTTAATAAATCTGATGTGTAAAATATTTTTGGTGGGTCACGACGGCCATTATCTGATCTACTAGACTAGGCTGATATATAAATTCTCCTGTGATATTTCTGATTAACAAATAATAATTGGAGAAAAGCAAAATAAGGAAATGAGAAAACTTTTGTAGTTTATATCGCACAAAATAAAACAAATATATATTAACATTATAGGAGAGAAAATTCACTCCTTTGCATCTGATAATGGTTAGTCTTATTCTCTCAAAATATCAAAGTTCACCATTGGCAGTGATAGATTTTCAAAATTGTACAGCGCATTTCACATTTCATTCAAAAACATCAACGGATGCTCAAAAAATATCCTTCTGGCAGCCCTCATTCCGTAAAAATATCCTTTGAACATTTGAAGTTGCGTTCTGTGCCAATTAAGAAAACACTACCCATCGTTCATCATAATTACTACTTACCTGTTGAATCGCTTCTAAACAAACGTTTTGGCAAAGGGGTGCCACCCCTCAGAGAACGTCGTTTGCCCAAAGTTGTACTTTCTGGTTTAGATGTTGACGGTTTGTCCGTTACGCTGGCACTCCTGCTGCTGCTACCACTGCTGCTGACTGTGGTTGAAAAGTCTGCAATGTCAAGGCCTATTAAACTAGGCAATGATTTTGTTCGCCGCGTTTCATTCAGAGATGCATAAAGCGCTTTGTTGAGCTCTTGTTCTTCTTGTCTTGACAATCCTACAGAATCATCCTGAGGGGAAAAAAATGAGTTTTCTTTTAAACTGCTTATTAAAAATATTGAGTCGTCTTTCTCTAACTTTTTGTTACTAAAATCTCTCTTTGACTTTGACCCATTTTTCTTTGATTTGTACATTTGACCCATTTTTCTTTGATTTGTACATAAGAATGTAAACTATCCACCTCTGGGTTTCCTACCACTACCATACTGAACATATCAATGTGGCTAATTCCCCATTTTCACAGCAGAGGGGTATAAAAACTTAAAGCATATATATAGCATTGACAATTATTATATTATAATAAGCTTGAAAGGCCATCTTTGATGAATAATGAAAAGTGAGAAAAAAAAATGTAAACACAGCGAACTGACGACCAGCTTTTCCGAAAATCCTCCCATCCTAGAATTTCCATCTCTAGTAAATTTATAATTACAGCATGACCGCAGGGTGTTTGGGCCTTTTAAAAGTGATTAAAAAATGATTCAATGGGTTCCTTACAACCTCAACCATTGAAAAGGATTAGACATAGTTGGGTTGGCCCCAAAAGAATTTAGCTTTTTTTTAAAAGCAGCAATCGTCTATAGGTTTGAGTGTGTAGTGCAAACTAAAGTCCATGTCGCTGAAAATACACTCACTCACTCACGATGTTGGCAGCAAACAATGATACTCATTACCACTTACTATTGTTGCAAAAATATTTTGATATCATTGTTTCTACAATCAGCCCTATTATTGTCACTTCCTGTCATTCCTGCACCACCTAAAGTAGTCTGATAAAAATGTTGCCTCTTCTTTGAGCTTCAACTTCAAGCGTAAAAAAATGGGAGAGAAAAAAGTGAGAAACAATCAATAACATTTTTTTTATAAAGTTAAAGATTTCTTACCACAGTTTTGTTTTGAACAACACGCTTTGGTCGTTTTTCAGATCCAAAGTCTGCACTCCTGAGGCTGCGTTTGGACACAAGATGGTTTTTCCGCCCCATGATGATGATGGCACTGGCACAAGAATCAATTCTGTGTTTTCAAATTATAACAAAAATATAATGACAATGAGAGTGAGAGGTTTAGTATTAGTATAGTTTATTATTAGTAGTAGAGTCTAGATTCTAGATGGCTGGTCTCCACAAATTCCTGATTGGATCACACATTGAAAATAAATATCCAACTTGGCGATGCCTCACATTTAAAAGGGAAAAAGAAAATTAATGATATGAAAAAGTGTATCTAGTGTAAAAAGCCTTCCTTCATCCATGATCCTAAGACCCTTTAAATTTTTAATTGATTCAAAAACAAAAGTCAAAAGGTTTTCTTCTTTGGCAGTTTTATGATTTTCACATTATAATTATAATTGAAAATAACAAACTACTAGAACAGAACATACCTAAGCTGTCGAACCACATATAACCATCATCCAACTTGCACGCATATCTTTTTTTTTCCTCAGACTGAGACCCCACCAATAATAACAGTAACAACAGTAGTAGTGACAGCCTCTCTCTTCTTCTCTATCATTTTCTATTCCAATACACACACACACACAGTTCAGTCAGTAACACAGTCACAGCGTGCTCCGATTTTGTTTAATAAAATATCTACCGGGTAATTACCAAAGAAGGCTATAATCAACCTGGTGCAGATAGCTGTGGCAAATAATTATGATAGCTTCATATTGATTTCCAGGGAGCTTCTTCATCGATCTTGTCCAATTTAAGTAGACGTCTTATTCATTATACACGGTCTTTGTTTGCGGATGAGCAGATTATTTGTTTCGTTTGCCTTTGATAAACTGAACTCGATTTTAGTGTAGTATTTTTACTATCCCTGATAGTGACGTTTCGTGTTTCTTTCACTCTATTCGAAGTTTTCTTTTACATTTAAATAGAAAACAAAACACGTACCTTCCACAATAAAATAGTTTATGTGTTGTAGAGCCTGAAAAAAATGCAGATGATACGGAGCGCGTAGTTGGCTCAGAAAATAATTATAAAAATATTGTGAATAGGGAAGTGCCAATCCGGGGTTAGGCAAACATCACAACTCGAGTCGAGCAGCTGCAGCGCAAAACAAGCAAAACCATTGCCACTCCCACCTACAATCTACAAGGAGTCGATTCACAGTCGTGTTCATGGTATAGTTCTTACAATTGTGTAACTGTGCAAGTCTAGAGTCCCTATAGACCAGACATGCTACAAGGAGCCTGAATCATAAAAAACATGTCAACGATAATAAAGGCACAGCATATTATTGACACCGCACCTGTTAATAGTGGGTCTCTATAACAAATATCATTGGTCCCTAGTAGTAAGTAAATAAAGAGAGAGAGAGAGAGAGAGAGAGAGAGAGAGAGAGAGAGAGAGAGAGGGAGAGAGAGAGAGAGAGAGAGAGAGA
>JARFNW010190125.1:0-16512 GCA_031763155.1 Dirona albolineata
TATGTGTATGTACTTACGTATGTATGTATTATGTCTGTATGTACTTACGTATGTATGTATGTCTGTATGTACTTACGTATGTATGTATATAATAATGTTATATATAAAATAATTGGAATTATTCAATGCACTGTTGTTTAAAAAAATTGTTTATTTTGAATTAATTTTATTTCTAATTACATATGACATATAATCATATTCTTATTTCAGGAAATGAATTGATTTTATTCTCTTTTCAAGCTATTATGCATCTATATGTAATATATACCCATGCAGCGTTGCATTTTCAAGTGATCGTGTTGTTCAAATATTATTATGAATAACAGAATGTCCTATCTTTTCAAAAATCAAAAAGTCCATGAGAAGCGTAAGGAAATTCAAGACACTTTATTTTAGTCATGGTGTCTTTGTGTCGCGTATATTTTAATATTCACTTTGTTTTTTATTTTTTATTTTAAAAAAAATGCTAAGCTTGTGTAGTAGTAGTATTATTTAGATAATTTATTTTTCATATATGTGTGTTTGTGTGTGTATGGTGAATAT
Source organism: Dirona albolineata (assembly GCA_031763155.1). Lineage (NCBI taxonomy): Eukaryota > Metazoa > Mollusca > Gastropoda > Nudibranchia > Dironidae > Dirona > Dirona albolineata. The sequence goes on from JARFNW010190125.1 coordinate 544, forward strand.
AATTATACGAGTCTTTTTTTTTCATTTGTAGTTGTCTACCATAGCTACGAAGTCCTGATTACTGTTTGTTTTCTTCCTGAGATTAGACCGTCCTATTTTAAAAACTTTAGATTTTCATAAATTTGGACATTTTATTCAACCCGTTTATTTAAACTTTTTTTTTCTTTCATACAAATTAATCATATAGATTGTAATGAAGTCGTATGTTAATCTATGGGATAGTTTACAGTTTACTCCACGCACTGACAAAAAAAAAAAAAAATCGAAAGAAGAAGAAAATTAATTCATTTTTATTTATTTTATTTAAAAAAAAAGTTTTTTTCTTTGAAACTGAAACACTTTTTATACCATTGTTTTATTTAGTGACTTTTGTTAACATTATCATGCCAATTAATCTTTGATTGGTGGGAAGTGTGCACTGAATGGCACCAGAGTACGTAATAGTAACCTTAACACTCGGATCCTGAAAACCAAAATTATAGTATTACTGCATTACTTTTATCATTGTCTTCACCTGTTTGTCACTAGTCAGGGCCGTTTCCATAACTTCCATTCACTTGCACCGATGACACCCGGAAGTGTTCTGTAAAAAAAACACACGCACACACACACAAATCATCGCATTGATCTTACATTGATTGGTTTTTTATTCTAGCTCCCAGTTGCGTACTTTATTATTTTGACGCGTTTCATCCGAGTGGTGGTTGCAATATTTCACCATACTTTAAAAAAAATTTTTTTTTTTACTTTTTATACAAATAATTGATTTTCAAAACTTGTTTTTTAATGTACCTTACTTTGCTACTCCAGATATGGGTTGTCATTGAACACAGTGTTTTAGTTTTTTAGTAGTTTTTTTTTTTTTGTACTTTTTTTTTTTTTTTTTGGGTACTTTTATACAAATATTTGATTTTCACACCTTTAAAAAAACAATTGAGTGTTTTTTTAATTTTTTAAATGGCTTTTTTATACAAATATTTGATTTCAGCACTTATTTGTTGTATTATGAACTCAAGACATAGATGCATTCTTTTGATGACAGTGGTTTTTTTTGTTTTTTTTCACTTTTATACAGATATTTTGTTTTAACACCTTATGATTAAAAAAAACCAAGAAGATTATTGCACCTTTCTCTAGATGGCTTTCAGTGATTGCATTATTTTTAAAGCAACGTCTGAGTGTTTGACTGTTTTTCACAAAAATATGAGGAATAGATCTATTCATATGCACGAAGCGGTGTAATCTGCCATGTTTTGATTGATACAAAATGTGTATATGACGGCACTTCTCCCCCCCCACATTGCAGGCGAGATCTTAGCTCTGACAAAGTTTAGTTAGTAGTCATTTAAAATTTAGATATTATTATCTTCGGTTTTTAAAAGTTATTTTTTTTCATGATCAAAATAAGAGAAAGTTTGAAAACAATTTACCCCCTTGTCCATGTTACCCTTGCATGTGTTACTGTTTACCCACGTACCTATTACGTACACATATACACAGTTCATTGGTTTGTTTGTTATTTTTGCTGTTTATTATTGTTTTTATTGTTATTAATTATAATGAGTTTGAATAGGGTAGGTAAGTGAAATTCATAAGGTACATCTAGATCTGTATAGTTTGTACTTCCACTCGTCATGTGCACCATTCAGAGCTTGACATATGGCTGGCCCCTACACTGCTTATTGCGTTATAAAGGGGACTTGATAAACAACAACAATGTACAAAAAAATATGCTGTAGGTATCTCCTAAGCAAACTCGGACACAGCAGCCGTGTTCCACATGCCAGGGAATTTTACTAAAAATGGGCCAAATGACGCTGCACACATTTTATGTTTGGGCACAATGAGAACAATCGATTGATCTGAAATTGTTGATTGTTGTTTTTAAATAATAAACAAAAGAAGTTAAATTGGGTATTTCCTTATATGATATTAATGTCCAGTTGTCCAGTTGTGCGACACACAATCTCATTTCAAATGCCTGGCCAGCTCAAACTTTTTTCTTCCTGCTAAACCTAGTGGACAGTTCTGAAACTTGCCCTCTGTCTGCACAGAAACAGTAGCGAAAGTACAATCGTGGTAGACGCGTGGCGTGGCTAACCTGTTCGCTGCCATTGTATTGACTGGCAAATCCACTTATTCGACATTTTGTTGTTGTTGATTTGGGACGCAAAGGCCCAGGTTCGAATCCTCTTCCTGATTGAATGAAAGGGAAACTTGAAATGTTATGTTATTGAATTGTTTACAGGTTGAAAAAAAGTATGTTATATGTGAAGCCGTATTATATATTTGCGTTTTATATTTCTTGCGTACCTGGCGTCCAGTATGCAGCCAGATCACTTTTTTAAACAAAAAATAAATAATTGAGAATGAGATTAATGTAAGATTTTTAAAAACTCAAAATATTTCATCGTTGTTGTTGTCTGTCTGCCCATATAATCAGATATTTGATCTCCCCTCCTCCCGATGTAGCTACAATTTTTACTTGATTTTATATTATGTTCTTAGCAAGCTTATACATAAAAAAAACAAACAAACTATAATTAACGAGTTTATTGCTCTGATTTAAATCCCTTTTTTGTAATGTTAGTTTTTGTTTCTCTGTGTGTGTGTGTGTGTGTGTGTGTGTGTGTGTGTGTGTGTGTGTGCGCATGCGCATGTGTGTGTGTTATCTGTTTGTATTTATTTTTGATTTTTTCCAAGACAATTTGAGTGTTCCTATCTTGGATTTCGACTTAAACGTTTCAGATAATATATTTATTACTTAAACTAGGGTTTCCATTTTCATGAAAGCCTTTATCGCTCTGTCTGAGCGGGATTAACATAGTCAAGCAACATATTAAACGTTCAAACAAATTGTTTTGGTTTTTCTAAATTTATATTTATGATTCCAAAAAAGATAAAACAGTTATGAAAAAGTTTTACCGGCTGGTGACAACGAGTCGACCTGCTTGTTGGCAAGGCACTGTTGCTGTGGCTGTCTTGGGTTCGATTCCCCCCCTCTCGACAATTTTGTTCTTGCTTGTTTATTGTCTCTCTATAACACTAACTATAACACTTGCATACTAATATAATAATACTGATAATAATAATGATAAAAATGATAATAATAATAATAATAATAATAATAATAATAATAATAATAATAATAATGGTGATGATAATATTGATAATAATAATAATAATGATGATGATGATAATAATGATAATGATAATAATAATAATAATGATAATAATAATAATAATAATAATAATGATAATAATAATGATAATAATAATAATAATGATAATAATAATAATAAATAGCATTTATACAGCCCATAATCATGACCAGGTTATGCTCTATGCGCTTCACAATAAATTGCGTAAAAGACAATCACTAATAAGTTTTAGTAAAAATAAAATGTTTCAATATTGCTTTAAACAAATTTACATTTGGTGCCTCTCTTTTCTTTGGTTAGAATCCCAAAGACGAGGTCCTGGTCCAATGTTTGAAAAAGTTTGTTTCATGTGCTAACAGTTTACATAAGGACTTCGGACACAGGCGCAAAATGAAGAAGTAGTGTTTGAATTTGGTTTGCAACTTAGATTGATCTTTTGATAAAAAAATATGATTTTCACATCATGAGACATTCATAGTTTTGATTTGTTAGAGGTAAAATATTCAATTTCAATCTGTGATATGACCTCATTGTCTTTCTCAATGGAACAATACACCACGCTGTCCTTGACCCCATCTTGCCATATATGGACGTCTAGCTCATGACCTTCCAAGCATTCCTTAGTGAAAAGTATTTTCAAGTTTTTGACACCACATTGAACCATCGATTTGGAAATGCCCTTTAATACCGTGGGATCCCCTTCGTATGAAGCGGACTTGTTTTCTGGAGGGGATGTCTCGGTTTTGTCACACCTCAAACGCAGAGCAGCGTGGATTGCATCATCAGCATATCTTGCGAAGCTTGAGAAGTTGCAGTGACCGTTGAAGTCTGTGTCCGACCATGTGACCTGAATTTTAGAAAATATAAACGGAGATATCATCAAAAGGAAAATACAACTGAATATACAGCAGAACTCAAGATATAATGAGACAAGAGAGACAGAAAAAAACCCCTCATTTCCCATTAGCATTCAATGACACCAACAAAAGACAAACAAAACCCTTCAGCCTTCTTCCTTCCAACACCATTGCCCTTCAACCCTCTTCCTTCCAACACCATTGCCCTTCAGCCCTCTTCCTTCCAACACCATTGCCCTTCAGCCCTCTTCCTTCCAACACCATTGCCCTTCAGTCCTCTTCCTTCCAACACCATTGCCCTTCAGCCTTCTTCCTTCCAACACCATTGCCCTTCAGCCCTCTTCCTTCCAATACCAGTGCCTTGTAATTGTGAACGGGATGTGACAAGTTAATAACCTCGCTTCAATTAGTCTTTAGGTACTGTACGCTGACAGTAACACCTAATCCTCCAAAACTATTTCACTTTCACCCTACAAAGATTAAAGAAAAAGATCAAATAGTAGATAGTAACAGGTAGTAGAGGTAGTGGCAGGGATAGCAGTAGCAGCAGTGGTAGTGCTAGTAGTAGTAGTAGTAGTAGTAGTAGTAGTAGTAGGAGGAGGAGTAGTAGTTGTAGTAGTAGTGATAGTTGTAGTTGTAGTGGTAGTAGTAGAAATTAGTAATAGGTAGTAGCAGTAGTATTAGAAGCAGCAGCAGTAGTAGCGGTAGTAGTAGTGGTGATGGTGGTAGTGTTAGTGGTAGTAGTAGTAGTAGTAGCAGCAGTAGTAATGGTAGTCGAAGTAGAAGGGTGATACTTACAAGAAAATGGTGGATGAAAGTATTCTGTGGACGATGAAACTGTTTGTAAATCTTTGGTCCTGATCCAATCGCGACCTTTCTACCAAATATTTCTGTCAAGAAAGGGGAATACGGTTTTGTCTTTCTGGTCGTTCGATCTACGTTGACAAAATGTTCGATACAGCTCAGGACTGGCTCAGAGTAACCCTTAACAAAGAACTCAATCTTACTTTTTACCGATGATTTCCCTAAATAGATGCAAGACGTTTGGCAGATCATATCTGTTTTGGGGACACGATTGTTGTACATAACTCTTGACGTTTTCATCTCAAAATGGAGTGTAAATGATAAGTCGCGCATCCAATCGAAAGCAAATACTGACTTGTCAGCCTCACATCCAAAGCCAATTGACTGGGCAGAACTAGCCATCTGCATGAGAGCCTTCACTGTGGGATTATCTGGGCGATGAGTAAATATAATGGAAACATGTAATTTCTCACCAAACAAAAATAAAACCAACTAAAGAATAGGTAGTGTGATTTGAGCTTCGGACATGAAATTAAGCAAATGCTCTGATAAAAAAGAGTCATGTTGGCTGGGTGGCTGGGATAGCGGACTCTCATGGCCAAGGTTGGATATTTTTTAAGCTGTACTTATTCATCTGTTTTACATTTCTGATTAATAGGAAGATGCGTCGCTCAGACAGTAGAATAATAAAAAGTAACGTGGTGAGGCTGCTGGAAGCCAGTAAAAAGTAAACAATAGTGGTGTGTATAGTAAGCTACAAAAAGAGACAAATTACATTAAGTTAACGTTTCGGGTTTCCCCTTTATCAAAGAACATACTACGACGAAAATACAAATAAAGATTTAAAAAATGGATAGAGGGGAGAAGTACATATCTAGGTTCTCCCCTCCGAAAAAAAACCCGTTTATCAGTCCGCGCGTGGCGTATTGTGTGTCGAGTGTTCCGTTGATTTCCCGGGGCAAATGTGCCACTGTAAAACGCTTAAAGCCTGGTGACGATCATGAATAAGCGCTATATAAATGCCATAAAAATAGATACATAGTATCCAGGGAAACCGACAGGCTAAAACATTGCACTGACCACGCCAATGATGAGGGTTTGAGTCCGAATTCTGACATAGTGTTGGGTTTATTTTTTCATTCCATTGTCAAGAAAATAAATGTAGTAGCACCAATTGCCTACATTGCAGCGTTACACTTTAGCTGACGCTTGGGTCATTCCAGTTGTTTTTGAAATACAAGTAGACCCGAAAGACAAAGTCGTGCCCTTGTAGTTGTAGCCCAAATAAACGCAATGTATTTATTTATACTATGTATCTGGTTGGTACAGACAAGACATGGCAACAATTCTCATCACAAGAAAAGATACAAAACTTGTTACTGTCACACCAGTGTTTGTCTATCGAGTCCCTTGAATACTGCAGAAAACAGTGTAGGATCCCCAGCCATAATATTAAATGGTGAAATTGAATGGTGAAAATGGAAGTAAATCCAATTGCCAATGAAGACTTACACCGCTCAACAAACCTTTACCAGTAAAATGGACAATAAACACACATTATGACCTCAAATAATTTTACCGTTGAACACTTTGCTGTTACCCTGGTGGATACTCCACAAGTACAGGAGGGCTTGGATCTACCACCTGGGCAAGTCATATCAGTACCATAATCTAATATATAATTTTTCCCGAAGCTTGTTGAGCTACTTTAAAACATGTAAGGGCCGATTATAACCTTTCAAGATTCTCCTTGTCTATTATATTGAGACCTTAGTACGGGGGCGTCGGTGGCCGAACAGTGAGCACGACTCGACTGTTGGTGTCGACAAGCAACGTCTATCGGGGCTAGTGAATAGACAGATGACCGCCTAGGCTCTAAACCCGTCAACGACAACACACACACACACACACACACACACACACACACACACATATATATATATATATATATATGTATGTATATATATATATATATATAATTAAATGTATTGGCTTACCGGTGCTTATGTCCTTGTGTAAGACACTTTGTCCTGCTTACCTCGTCCTATCGGAGACGGACATTAAATCCGGAGGTCCCCTCGGTTGTAAGCAGCGTTTGTCCGCCTTGTCCAAAAATGATATTCGCGCCTAACAGGCAGCGTGTGGCGTATTAAGTCGTCTTGAGTGTTCGGCTGCTTACCGGGGGTGCCACTGTAAAACGCTTAGAGCATGGTGATGATCGTGGATAAGCGCTATATAAATGCCATTTATCATAATGAGAGGAGGTGGTCGAGAGATTCTCCACGCCAACCACGTCGAGGGTTTGGGTTATTGTATTATTTCCTTGGCCACCAGTTATGTAACTCCTATTCCCTACATTGCGGCGCTGCACTGCAGCTGATGCGTTGATTATGTCAGTCTCTTTTGTTGTTGTTGAAAATACAGTATCATAAAAAATAAAGAGCCCTTGTGGGTAAAAATGAAGGCATAATTTAATCAATCTTTCAACTTCCACCCCAGTCTAGCCCCCAAATCACTTACTCATACCCCTAACCTTCAAAAGATTACAATCTATATCGTCATATCAACTTCTTATTCGACTCCGTCCCACACACGTAGCATCATATCATATCAGTCCTTCATCATCTTCAAATGCTGTGGTCACTTGATGGACACTGGTCACTCCCCCAACGTGATGGTTTATCAGAGACCAGACATGTGGTTGCTGAGATAGCTAGAGTACCCTTCAGGTAGTATCACGTTTGAGAAGACATTGATATCAATGATGTTATCGCCTTTTATCTAATGAAGTCAGTGGTATCTACGTCTGCGGCAAAGATCCCACAATCACACTCGACATGTCCCATTCATACACAAATGTAATAATATAGATCTAAATTTGGATGAGTGGATTGAGACAGGTGTAGTTACAGTTACTGCAACATATAAAGATGACTTTATAGTTATAGTCTGTATCCTCATACAAGTACAGGATCACAGACTTTCAATTATGTATCCACCCCTTATCCCCCAAAGCAGACCGTACTATTCAAATATAAAGATAGGTAGTATCGTTATTGCAATGTAGGCAATAGGAGTTTATTCAGCCTGTGAGCCTAGTGTTATGAGTAGTAAATGATGTACAGTCTATGAGCCTAGCCTTCTGGATGGTAAACTATGTAAAGTCTATGAACCAAGCCTTCTGTGTGGTAAATGATGTAAATTATATGAGCATAGACTTCTGGATGGTAACTTATGTAAAGTCTATGAGCCAAGCCTTATGTGTGGTAAATGATGTAAAGTATATGAGCATAGACTTCTGGATGGTAACTTATGTAAAGTCTATGAGCCAAGCCTTCTGGATGGTAACATTTGTAAAGTCTATGAGCCAAGCCTTCTGGATGGTAACATTTGTAAAGTCTATGAGCCAAGCTTTCTGGATGGTAACTTATGTGAAGTCTGTGAGCCAAGTCTTCTGGATGGTAACATTTGTAAAGTATATGAGCCAAGCCTTCTGGGTGGTAACATTTGTAAAGTCAATGAGCCAAGCCTTCTGGATGGTAAATGATGTAAAGTCTGTGAGCCAAGCCTTCTGGGAGTTAAATTATATAAAGTATATGAGCCAAGCCTTCTGGATAGTAACTTATGTAAAGTCTATGAGCCTGTTCTGATACGAATACGGGGCAATTCATGAATCTTTTGTTCATCTGTATCCCCCGAGAGATTCAACCAAAATTTTAAAAGTTACACTTAAAATCGAAATAGGGTTGGACTCAAAATTGAAAGAGCTACATACACTTCAAATTGAAACCTACTCATCGATACGCCACTGGGACTCACCACAACGCCAGACCTTCGACACCACTTTGGAAGAATCAACACCTACAAATACAGCTTCTCTCCCCGGACAATTTGTGAATGGAATAGTCTACCACATGATATCATTATAATCAATAATCTAATTTTTAATTATTTATATTAATTAATATTATTATTAACATTATTATTATTATCATCATCATCATTAATATGTATCACTGACATTCTAATGAAGATCTAGACAAAGAGGTCACAAGGGACTGATTGATAAGGGGCCTTATAGGTGGCAGCCCTACCACTTATCTAGGGTAACATTGCCTGCGTACCCGAAATAAAAACAAATTCAAAGAACTACGATAAGTGAGCCCGACATTCAGATCGACCCCACATTCAACATACGAAATAATTAAAAAGCGCCTTGCAGTATTTTGCAAATGCAGATAATCTTTAATAATAGGGAATTCATGTTTATTATTTGAAGTCTCGAATAAGTGGATGTGTTGTTTGTAAGATTTGCAGTGATGGGGATATTGTACCGTTTGCATGATGTTATCAACTTGAACTTGAACCTAAAATTGGAAAAAAAGTTACACCATTCAAGACAATAAGAACGCGCAATAGAAAAATGTCACACCACTGAACTGACGTTTGTTATCTGAAAGTCCAGAGTTCAAATTCAATTTCATCTGGACTCTATAACTATAATATTAGATTCTGTGGATTTGTCATCTGATCGTCTTCAGTTATTGTGGACGTTATTTCGAAAAACCCAAAGGTCAATCTATTTTTGGAAATAAAATAAGGCGGCGACTTGTCTTTGGAATTACAGTTTACCGATCTGAAGGGCATCAGAGAATACCAATCTAAATGACATCAGAGTTTACCGATCTCAAGGGCATCAGAGTTTACCGATCTCAAGGGCATCAGATTTTACCGATCCAAAGTGCATCATAGTTTACCGATCTAAAAGGCATCGGAGTTAACATGAGACGTATAATAATAATATTATTATCCTCAATTTTTCGTTACTCCCAGAATAGTATAGTAAAGTCAAATTGTTGGAAAAAGTAAACTAAATCACTCGTCCTGTTTATATAGTAGCATTGCTATTTCAAAGCTCTCAGTCAACATGTACGTGTCTGTAGTGTAAATATGTTAATATATTATTTAGATCAAGGTCAACTGATAGGTACCCTTGAATGATAATAGCACAGGATAGTATCTCTCTCTCAACCCCCCCCCCCCCTGTTGTCGCGGAACAATAGAACATTTGATTATCCGAGCTAAGTGTATTCTCACCTATTTGGGGCTTGACATGGGGCTTGACTATGTAGCAGTCAGATCCAGGGGTATAAAGAGGACTCGTAAAACTGGCAGGAAAAATATTCAAGCCAGTCCCTAAAACCTCTTAAAAACCCACAACTAACTCATTAAACACTTTTACATAACATTTGTCAACCCCCACCCGCACACACACACAAAAAACAATCAAACAAAAACAAACAAGCCCTACCTACCTATCTATCAACACATTATGACAGCATTTTAAAAAATGGATAACAGCGAACTTTTCTGTACAAATATATTTTCATTTGTTTTATTTTTTGTTTTGTTGTTTGTTTGTTTATATGGATATAATATGACAATTTGAGTCTGTGAAACGCCAGTACAGTCTAACAGGGTAAATGGTACATGAAACCAAACAAACACAAATACTTGATGATTCTCCTCAGCTGAACTAATAATAATAATAATAATAATAATAATAATAATAATAATAATTAATAGTAATAATAATAATTAACAATAACAATAATAATTGTTGTAATAATACTAAAAATAATAATAATAATTGTTGTAATAATAATAAAAATAATAATTGTTGTAATAATAATAATAATTATACTAATAACAATAATTGTAATAATAATAATTAATAAAAATAATAATTGTTGTAATAATAATAATATAAATAATAATAATAATAATAATAATAATAATAAAGCAAGAGACAACTAAAACCAAACATAATTCCACAAGAACTAAAAATCATGGCTGCTACCACTAGCACTATGGCCAGCTACCACCAGCTAAAACAGTCCCAACTAATAAGGTCTTCTTAAGTACAGTGTACATATTATTTCTTATAAAAGTTTTTCAATGATAAATAGACCCATGTCCATCAGATAGAGACAACTGTATTGTCAAATCAGTTACAAATTATTTCTGTGGGTGGTGAATCAAAATAGTCAGTGAAAAATCATAAATTTGCATAATTTGAAATCATTCGCAGAAAAAGCAGGGCATGTTAATTTTCACCAGATGACTGACTGTAACTGTATCTTTCCTTTCTGATCATCCTCTTTCCAATTTCTACAAAGTAATAATTATACTTAAATCTAGAAGCGAGGAAATTCGAAAAAGCTGTATGCAAAAATAAAAGGAAGGTCCCTTTACACAATCAGGTAAAGAAAAATTAAATACTACTACTTATTATTTTTCAAGTTTCAAAGCGCACTGTGGCCGACTCATTTGTGTGTAATCTGATCCGCCACACGACCGGTACAACCACACACTTGCCGTGGGTGTAATTGTTATCTCTGCATTACAAACAAATTAATAATCAGATCAATCAAAAATTCAAATTAATTAATGCGGCGATATAAAAAAAAAACCCAACCCCAACGGAATAAATGGACGAATGAAAATTAAAAAAGAAAAATATCGGACTGTTAAAATACTGTACTGACCAAAATGATGTGATGATAATATAGCAAGAACGACATCTCTAAAGCATGCATGCAAACACGAAGGGTGTACTTTTCCCCCCCATTAAGTCAAATATGAAATACAACAATAGGATTGGTGGGACGGAGAGAGAGAGGGAAGAAAGTAAGGGAAGATAACTAGAAGGTTGACAACTTCAACAATGAGAACGATGATGATACATTTGTGCAAAGAATGATTATGACTATAATATTTCTTTTCTTTTTTAAAAAGCAAAACAAAACAACAAATTTTTAAACATAAATGAGCTGACATGACACAAAGATGACAAGGCTACAAAAGGCTATGATGTTTATAAACATAACCATAGGTATAAATACCTAAAACGATGTAAAGCAATTCTACGACTGAAATAAAAGACCCACTATAACACATGGAGGGTGCAAGGGGAAAGCCAGTAATGTCCAATTTGACCAGACCATTTTCATTTCCTCACATTTCAATTATTTGAGCTGTAAAGTGGCCGGCTGCAATAACTATCTTTACAAAGGCAATTGAACACTTGTAGCTATAAAACAAAAGACAATGTAGGAGAGAGTGCTTACTTTTTAACCCAGTAAGTCCCCAACATATATTTTTCAGGTTTCTTAAAAATGTGACATCACTGGCTCTCCCCTTCACTTCATATGAATGCATTAAAAAAAAAATTTCAAATACAAATATAGAAAACCGGTGAAAGTTTTGGCACGTATGAAAGCAAGCAATGATGCTGGACGCAAGTCCCCCAAATCGATAAGAATTCCTAATGTCTGTTGCTCTCATTACTGTGAAAATATTCCCTCCTGAATTAGACTTTGATTAGAGTAGGCAAGAATAAGTGAGTGTTCTCAAATGTTCTTCATATATTTTTATCCCTGACTTTAAGTGACTGAAAGAAACCAACCCAAAATTCTCATTTTAGGGTTGCTACACTCCACACTCCTTTACAGATAGAGAAAGAGACAAAATTTCTCCATCAATGATGTTCTATACGTTTCAATACACAAGCTGTGCCAAGGACGTCTATATAGCATTATAAAAGAATTTAAAAAAAAAGAGAGAATAAACTCGAAACAAGGAAATGTCAAATTCTGACAAAGATCCCCCCCCCCCCCCCCAAAGAAAATACAACAGACCATGGCAATGAATATTTTACCCACCCCCCCCCCCCAAGTTGTGACAAGCTGGGTTTGATAATAACTGTAGGCCTATTGGTGTATATATATATATATGTATATAGAGTATGAAATACACATCACGTATAGGTGAAGATATATAATATATCTTGGATAATTGACTGCGTGTAAAGACAGTGAAGGAGAAAGACGCGGATGGATGTCCGATGAGGAATAGGAATTCAATCAGACAAAATTATGACAGGAGTTTCTATTGCGTTGTAACAATGAATGACCTAGATTTTATTCTTTCAATGAACAATGATACATATCATGAACACAAAAACAAACAAACAAAAAAACACATGTAAGCACAAAATGTAGACCTTTTGTTGGCCTTTGTTACAATAAATTTTTTGTTGTTCATCTCGTGAGCCAGGGAAAATCCAAAACGAATCAAATAGCTAGTAATATAACAATCGAAATGAGGAGACCCTTAACAAAAAAAAGAAAAAGATTCAAAGCACCCCCTGAAGAGACATGAATAATAATATTGATAGTCATAATATGATGATGATATCATATATATAATATATACAAACATATTCAAAACTGATAATGCAATGAACTGAGTTGTCAAATCTATCGAGGGAATCTACAAACACCTGGTAAACATATAACCCTAGTCACCTCCTGAGCTTCTAAAAAAACCATTTACAATTAACGTTTAAGAATTATAATTATTCTCATGCCTCAGTCCACTCTCGGCAATACCTTGTCGTCATTACAACAGACGGCTAGTCAAAGCAACGATTGGCCTTGTCAGTCATCTTCACACCCACCAGGATCAGTGAGGAAATGAAAACGAGTTTTGAAAAAGATGAGCAGCATCATCATCAATCAAGATTGAAGATAAATCTTTAAGTATCCACTACAGTACATAGCTTCCAAATTTTTGTTGGATACTCCTCATAATTTGGTGTTAAGATTCCCTTTAGGGGCATGCAAGGGTAGAACAATAAACACACATCTTTATCTTTATCTCATATAACCCCTGGAGCTGATAAAATCATTCGGCTGAAATTGAGCAAAAAATACCAAACCAATAAGCTTTTTAATCAAGTCTGACTCAATAGTGGACGGTCGAATCTGGATTAACTTACATTTGTGTTCTAGTTGTCTGAGGGTAGGTTATTTTACAAAGCATTCTTGAAATCAAAGAGTGCCTATAATAACATGAAAGCAGTTATACATAAAATGTCCAAAATAATCATACATGAAAAGTTAATAAAGAAGAAAACATGACTAGCAAAGAAATTTTTTAAACGAGCATTGCGCCATTACAAACTACTCAGACTGGCCACACACTTACGATATTATAAGACAAATCTATTTCGGGCGGAGGAAGGGAGGGGGGGGGAAAGAATTGACAATCATTCTTATCTAAAATTAGAAGGCCGGGCAATGTGTCAAATATATTAATCCAACATTGATTAGTGTTCAATACATTTAAAAGTTACAATCTGCTATCCTCATCTCTCTGAACACTTTGACTTGAGAGCAGAGTGAAATAAATAACATCATAATAATATTTGTAAAACAACAAGCAGGCAACATTATCATTGTATTATCATTAATAATATTATAATCTTTTTTCGAATCTTGACAATGGAGACGAAATATACCGAATCTAATTACCAATTTTAGATTTTAGATGAATTTTTTTTTTTACACTTCTCTATGAGTCAAACAGAATTCCTTTGACAACCACTGCACTAATCAAAAAGATGGAATTTAACATACATGTCTTCATAACAAACCGAAACAATTTAACATCAATTTCAACTACATAATAATATATAAGAATCATACTTTTAGTTGCAATTTACATTCTAAAACTATTATTAGAGTTGATTAATTATCTTCAAATTATTCATAATTATTTCAATTTTCTTTGTTCTTGACCAAATTGTGAGAAGTAGGTTGATTTTAGTTTCAGTGGCAGATTCTCTCCGTCATTTCTTTCTGTGAATGGAGGGAGGGGGGAAAATACACAAGATGTAATATAAATGTGTATACAAAAGGTCACAACAAACTTAACTTACACCTTCACTACTAAATACTTTATTTAAGCACCTAAAAAAAAATAATGCAGCTCTAGATGAAATACATGTGTATACACAAGGTCACAGACCTACACCTTCATTACTGAAATCTTAATCATTCAAAAGATATAAAATGCTGCTCGATTTCTTAACAAATGGATTTTAAAACAAAACTGCGAAACGCTGACACTAATAGCAACAAGAATTCTAAATTTGAAAGTATAATCTGAATTGAGATTATAATGGTGATGAATGAGTTGATTGAATATGAATAAAAGACAACTGAGAAATGATGAACGGTGAAGGACCTGATAACATCTATCGTCATTCGATATATCCCGTTATCACCTGTGGTCATGCATGATGCGTCTGCTTTAAAAGTAAAATGACTAATAAAAAATAGAACTTCTCCCCTTCCCTACACCGGGATCTCGGGGCGATTGGGTAGGGAAAATGCAACCAGCTGACAACTTGACATACCTTTGTCTCAATCTCCATTTATATATGGACCCATTGCAGTCATTCATGTTCTATCTATTACCTTTTCAGGAACCTGATGACAAATTGCCATTACTTTACTTTGGTGTAATCTAGCACACATTTCCTATCAATAGAATTAAATGATGACTGGTGAGGCCAATGGAAACAAGATCGTGAGCTCCTGGATTAACATCCTGGCAATACTAGCCCTGATATCAAGTCCTTGAAAACAGAGAAAGATATTGTCCGTATATATACACACAAGTATGATTAGACTTTTAGGACGCCTACTGTATGCTCCCAAGGCAATTGAGAAAGATTTTCAATGATATGGCCAGTTGGGGGAGGATAAATGTTGTAAAGTTTGCACACTTGTACTTGTATCAGGGTACAGATTATAAACCTAACGTTACGTAAAAACGATAAAATAAATTACCAATGGCTCCAGTTCTTTCTTGTCAATCAGGTTGTACTCCGAGACGAAGTAGTAATAGTGTTTGTAGCAAGTGTTCACATGGGCTTCCTGTTGCAGACAAAATGAATCAATGATAATGCATGTGCCAACCAATTATATAAAATCACAGGATTTTTGTTGAATAAAGGGAAGGGGAGGATTAAATGGAAAAACAAGGGGAGAAGAATAATTGTATAAAAGAATTAAGAATGATGAACATCAACCTTGTCGGCCCAATCAAAAGCAAATATAGAGCACCTCTCCCTTTGTTAATATCTCAAACCTTATGTCTATACTACCTAACGGTAGTGCCAAAAACAAAATTTGGCGATAGATCTTTTTCTTCTTTTGGCCCAATTGTTTGTAATAACTATGAAAACACAATGTAATCAGTTAAAGGAAACAAACATCAAAAGGACCAAGTACGGG